>VZTL01049173.1:1192-23585 GCA_013400535.1 Scopus umbretta | reverse complement strand
AAAAAAAAAGAGAGAGAGAGAGAGAGAGGAAGTCACCTCACCTGTCTGCTTAGATTTTTTTCTTTACTATGTTGACAAAGAAATCTTGGTCCCCTCTTCTGTGTAGAGTAGATTTTTAACTTTTTTTTTTTTTTTTCAGTCTTCAAGTTTATTGTCCCATAATCTTAATTCAGCTTCAGGAAAGCATCCTACTTCAGAGTCTGAAAAATCCACTTAGCAGAGGTGATACCACTTTCCTATACAAGAATAAAGAGTGCTGCTGTGTGCTGAGTCTTCAAGAAGAATACAAAGCTATCGCTACTAATTTCTACGCCATTTCCTATCTATTGGAATTGCCTCCTGGCTTGTGATGTTTTGCTGAAAATGCTTGTCAGCGATAGGCACTTTGCTAACCGTTCATTAGCCACTGCTCAGCGCAGAGGGGTATTTTCAGTACACTTGCAGAAAAAGCACTGTAAGCTTGCTGGCAGTGGCAGTTAACGTGGTGTAGGGTAGAGCTATATCTTTATTAAATCAGCTCAGCTATGGCATGAGATTTTATAGCAATAGTATAAAAATAGCATATATAACATAATAATAGTAAAAATAACAGCGAGAACCCGTTATGTATAGCATTAATTTCTCACTGCTCTGCAAGGGCTGGCGGGAATCTATTGGCTAAAGCCATTTCAGCGCTGGTTACAGAGAGAGTAGGTCAGGAAATCCCATTGCTGACCATCATTTCCAGCCACGGATTGTTCCTGAATTTCAGACAGGCTCCCAGCATCCCAGGCCAGCTGTGTGTAACATTCCTGTTGCTTCCCACAGCAGCTTTCGCAAGCAACAGCTGAGTGAAGTTAGCAGGGCTGGGCCAGGGCAGGGTGAACAGTGAGGTTACGGATTCCTCAGGCACGGTAATTTCCCCTGATTCCTTCATGAGCATGTACCCGAAACTTTGGTGTTGAGTATGAGTATCGCCAATACAAGGAGACATGTTGCTTGAAGGCTCTGGGGTTTTTCTCCTGGTGAGTCATGTGGTACCGTCTCCTTCTGGGTTAGCAGGGAGGTCATGCAATTCGGATATGAACTCTTTCGTCCTTGCTCCCAGAGCATTTGCTGGCATCTCTTGACTAGGATTGCCCAGAAAAGCCGCAGACGGAGGCAGAGTTTAGTTTTTTCCAAATTGGAGATTCTCTTACACCGGTTTCCCATACTGCTCATACTTTCTAAGAGTCTTAAGGCTGGCAGGGGCAGGACACTGATAGGGCGCAAAAGCCAAAGACACATACCCTTTTTTGGATCCAGCTGTGCCACTGGAAGAAAATTTAGGTCCTGGATATCCATTATGTCTCTCTCTCCAGCCATTACTGCCCCTTTGGATCCTCTGGCAGACAAGTTAACATGATCAGTCTCAATTCACATCCAGCTGGTTAATAGAAACCTTTTAAATTAGTGGTTTGATTTAATCCAGCTGATTTTGCATGGAGTGAGTTGGACTTGCTCCTGTAAACCACTCTGCCAGAGGGTCAGAGGGGAGTGATCCCAAGTAGCGTGGAAGGTATGACCCCTTGAGCTGATATAAGTGCATCTGGAAGATTGCCCAAGCCATATATCACTTACATGAGGGGATTTGAACCCTTTTGCCAGGAGAGCTTTTATAGCCAGGGCTTGGGAATACGAGTAGCATGGCAGTGACCACAACACGTGCTGCCTCTCCGTTTTTGCAAACCTAATGCTTAATTTTTGCTCCAGAGTGCACTAAAACACTTTGCATCCCCTGAATAAAATTGTCCGGTTTCTTAACTGGGAAGAAAAAATGCATGCAGTTCAAGCTATCTGACTTCATTGTTTATTTTAATTTTCTTTTTCTGTGAATGCTCAGTGAAAACCTCAAATTTTATGCTTCCCTAGGGGTAAGTAAGGAGCAGTACCTTTTTCAGGCCAGGGGCTGTTAGAGCCATCTAATATCACCCTGCTCTTAGCAGGTAGGAATTGAAGGCTAGACTTTCGGTCCAAACTTTCTACTTGAGATTCATGTATCACTCCCACATTCAGGGAGTGGGCACTAGAGACTGGGTTTAGTTGTGTAATTAGTACTGATTGGAGTCTTGTAAATTTTTCTCCTATACTCTGATTTATCCTGCATATCTGAAAGAAGTCTTTGTTATTTTTCCCAACAAATTAACTTGATGAATAGAATGAAAAAAATCCCTAAAGTCTTTTGGCAAAATCCTAATTAGAATAAGTGATTCAGAAGCCATGATTTTGCGGGACTTTAGATCTTGTTGGAAGAGCCTATGTGAGTTTGACTTAAATTCTGTTCTCAGGAGCAGCTTAACACTTAGAAATCTCATTGAAGGTTGATAGCGTATAAGGTTCCAAAAGCTTAAATGACTCTGGCCTCGCAAAAGCAAATGCAGCTAACTCCAACTCGCTTGAAAAATCCAGGTTTTTGCAATCTTAAGCTACTTGCAGTGAAATAATAAGTGGCAGCAGGGGATCACCCCAAACATTTTCACAGGAAGCAGCAGAAACTTCAGATTCAAGAAGACAAGGCTTTTGATGATATGCCTGTTTCTTTTGGGTGAGGTTAGGCAGAGTAAAAACTTATTTTGCTGTACAAAAATGTGGTACAAATTTTTGTGACAATTTGGGAAGGGGGAAGTTGGTTGTTTCTTTTTAAACAGCTTGCAATTAGTAAGCTATTACCAAACATCTCTGTTTTTAAGGACTTGATGGTGCTGGAATAACGTATGTGACCAGATACACTGAGAAGTTTTATGCTGATCAGGTGGGGCTGTGCTCTGGGTTACGTGCTGTGGAACGTGTTTGTCCTGGAAGTAGCTTGTCATGACTCTTAATTTGACTGTTTACGTATATATATATAGTGGTTTTGAGGAATAGTCTGGGATGCTTTGTGTGGCTCAGATTATTAAGGGAGGTTTTGTTTGACTGCCTAGCCCGGCTCTTCCCTTGGGGCTGTGAGGGGAATGGTTTTCTAAAGGAAGAACAGCTGCGTGGATGAATACAGTCATATGAGATGTGCTTTTTGTAGAGGCTAGAAGGCAGCCTGTGCTATAGCACAGCCCGTTTACAGTGAATCCCAACCTACCTGCCGGTGTACCACCCAAGGTGGGGTTTCACCATGGCTGGGCACCAGCGGAGGTCCTGGTTTCCATCCAGGTGAGGGAGGGAAAAGGAGATCCAAAGCACTGAGCTGTCCCATAGCTCACTGGCCAAGCTGCTTCCCCCTGCACATCTTCAGGAGCTGTGCAGAGCTGGGAGCCACTGCCATGGTCGCATCAGTGCCAGCCATGGGAGAGGGCTGCGGAAAAGGGGTTTGGCTGCCTCAGTTGCTGAGATCCAGCCACCCCAGTCTCAACTGTTACCTTGATAAACTGCATTGCTAGGAGAAAGGGAAAAAACCCTTCCCGGAGAGTATAGCCCAGTATACAGTGAGCTCAATACACTTGATCTTGGATGTGCTTATTTAAAGGCAATTCTGTCCCTACGGAAAGATCAACAGTGACTTTCCTGTGTCCCAGTGTCTCTCTTCATCATCATAGTTTGCTCTTAAACTCAGTGGAGAGAGGCTTGCCAACATTTGAGGGGATAAATCTATGGGACAGGGTTTGTCTCCTCTGTTCTTAGGATGAGACTTACAATTGTCGAAACTTTGACATCCTCTGCAAAAGACATAAATAAGAATTGATTTGCACAGCTTTCAGTGACTTTCATTACAGCAAGAAATGGTGATTTGTTTTTGTTGTAACTTAAAGTTTATTGAGCTTCTGGTATGAAAGATCAATTCTATTCTTGCAGGAGTTTCTTTTGGTCATTTTTAAGACAGGCGGCTCAAGACGGTGCCAGACGATAAATGATACCCCGAGTGGAAAAGTTGATAGAATTGTAAACAAATATATATATGTTTACACTAGATATAAAAAAATGTATACATTTACATTATATGTCTGTTATACATGTGTGTATATATATGAACATGTATTTACATTGCTTAGACCTGTGGGATGTCGTAGTTGCAGTGCTGTGTGCCTGGAAGTGGTGGCAGTTGCTCTCTTTCACCTAGTTGTTCAGATTTCTCCTGTGATGCTGACAGGATCTATGAATAAAAACAATATCCTCTTTAATTAATCTTATTAAGCACAGGGCATGATCCTGCGGTCGTACTTCAGGTATAGCCTCTCTGAAGTCAACAGCAGTTTTGTCTGAAGACTTAAAAAAACCCAGCTGCACAGTCAAAAAGATGAGTAAGGGTGTGAAGAGTTTTTAGCTGAAAATCCAAGGAGGGGCCAGCACTGCTTAAGAAATCACAAGCTTTCCTTTCCTTGGGTTTGACACCAGGGCCTTGGGATTTTCTGACTCTTGCAAACTCCCTGGTTTGTTCTGGTGTGAAAGGAAAGTCCCAGCATGGTTTTTTTTTTCCTTTCTTACCTCTCCCTCTTTCTTGCTTATTCATTGCTCCTTCCCTTCCTTCAAAAACACGGTGGAAAAGCTCTCAGGAGAGCGTTGATTTCTTCTAGGGAACTAGGTGAGGCAGGCTCCCTCCTTCCGGAGCAGCTGACAGTCAGCAACATAACCCTGGTTCAGCTGGCATCAGCCCGCGTTCCTGTTAGCAGAAGCAGGCACGTTAACCCCCCAGCTCCGAAGGAGGCCTTCGGGCCCCAGATCTGGGTTTGTTAGGTTTTTGTTTTTGTTTTTTTTTCAGAGAGGGAGCTTCGTGTGGCGTTTCATCAAAACCAGAGGCATTGAGCAAGGCAGGGAGGAAGAGCGAGAAGCGTTTCAGCTGGCTCCGTTGCAGGCTCCGGGGGGGTGTGGGGGACCCCCTCTCCGGGCCGTCTCAGCGGACCCCCCGCCCAGGCAGGCTGCAGGGGACGCCAAGCCAGGCGCGTTCCCAGCCGGCAGTGCTTTCGCAGCCTGTCTTTGGGAGGAGGCCAGAAAACCTGCACTTGACTTTTGGCCATAAGCATCTGCAGAATTGTAACGCGGTGATTTCCACTTAGCAAAGGAAAAAGGAGGAGCACACTAAAAAGCTGCTCGGTAAAGTAGAGTGGCACCTCTTAAAGTAAAGCCTTACAAGTGAACTGCAAAGCTTTAGTTTTAAAAAAAGAAAAAGTATATATATTTTTAAAAACTGCTTCAATATCCTAGTGCAGTAGGTAATGGATCATACACTTGCAGTTCAGCAGTGTCCTTATGTTACGTAGTATTTATCATGTCAACAGGTCTTTCTCTGGAAAAAGCCCTGACATGCCTTGTATTTGAGTTTCTGAAAGAGAAAAAACCAAAACCCCCAAATCTGTGTGTGCTTGCAAAAGGCATTTCCTGGGGTTTAGCATTTGGCTTTGGTTGTTGGGGATTGTAGGCTGAGGTAAGGTTTATTAATTCCAGGAAAATACCCAGTGCCAAACTCATTATTCTTGTTATTACCTTAATATTATTCCTTACACTTGAAAATTACCACCAGGGAAGAAGGGGGCAGGGAGGATAAGGCTTGATTTTATTGATTGTGTTTCCTCATCCAGTTTGGTTTTAATTTTTTTTATTATTATTATTTGTGAGGTTTTCTGTTTGCTTTTTCATTGAACTATGTGCAGTTGATGACATTTAAATTTATTTGCTGAACTTGTTATGAATTTAAGCTTTTCATTATAACACTAAGATCAAATAGCTGTGTTGCAGTTGATTACACCAATATTCAGTATAATTGATGCCTTACACACAGAAGGTTGTCTTACAGTATATGTGGGCATATATTGTCCATGCTTTCAGAAATTCCACTAGGAAATGAATGCTGATTCATTTATTTAATCTTGAGAAGCACATTTTGAAGATATATGTTTTTGTTATTATAGGATAATAATGTGTATAACCCATGGATTGTCTGAAATAATTAAAAAACAGTTCCCCTGTTGATGTTGCCATGCAACCATGATTTAGTAGAGTGAAATACATGTATGTGTGAGCACATATATACATACATCTACATGTGTAAGTGAGATGCCGGAAAACCCCAGAGCCCTTTCTCCTCCCAATGGCTTCCCTGTCTCTGATTTTTTTTCATGGGTTATTGGAAAGCATGGACTCATACACATGAGAACACACTGCTGTTATTAAGCTTATCTTAATATCTCTATGCACTGATCATGAGGGAATAATCCAACCCATAAAAAGATATGTATTCATCCACAATTTTTTTGAAATAAAGGTGTAATAAAATGCAATGCACTGCTGACAGATTATAACAGCATGCATAGTTTGGTTATACATGTAATGGTATGAAGAATATAGGAACATGCAATCTATAATTCTGGACATGCTTTTTTTTGGACTCTGAAGACCTAATTTTCTTTTCTGGACCACTGTATTGTGTTTGGACAGCCATTTAATCCTACAAAGTTTCTGCAGTTTCGTAGATAGAAACTTTCTTTTTAGGAATAGCACAGCCTAGGTTACTAGTGAATTTAGCTGAATGTGTGTCATAGAAGGTTTTTGTGTAATAGTTTTTATGGCTGCTTTTTAAATATCTCACAATGGAGTCAGGAAACCTGATTTTCTCTTAGTCTTTATTTTCCTCAGGGTTTTGCTGTGATTTTGTATGTGGAAATGTGGAACTTGAAGGACATGGTGAGTATGCAGAAGTTGCCTTAGGCTTAGTAGTATATTAGTGTATTGTACTAGCCAGCAGAGTGTTTTCAAAGGGTGTGTCTTCACATTTTTACAAGCAAAGATTTTATCTTGGTTGGCAAACTGATAGTTCATTACTAAGTAGGCACCATTTTGTAATGCTTTGGTGTGTATGGATTGTGGATTTTCCCCTTTCTGCACCTAAGTCTCCATTTTTCGTGAAATCTTTGCTCTTACTTGAAAAATATTGTGGCAATGCATGATTTGTAAGACTGGAAATTGTGCACCAGGTTACCTTTTGCAGGTTTCTTTCTTAGATGAGACTTGTAATCAAGGGATGCAGAGAGGAAACAAATGTGTGTCGTGTTCAACCTTTTTTAAGCATCTCTTTTGCAAGGGTTGGTCTGTGTAGAATTTCCTATCACAGTTGGCTCATGGTCCAGTGGTCATCTATTCATGGGCCTCTGGCTGCTTGGACCAGACCAATAAAGGTACAAATTATAAAATAAGGTGCAAGTACATGGAGGAGACAGGGTTTGGATTAGCTTTAGTCTGAGTTTCCAGCTTCGTATTTGGCTGCATTAGTATCTCGGGGACTGTTCCTGATGCTGTGGCGCTTGCAGCCAGCACTGGGATCCCGCTGGAGAGGAGCATCCAGGCCAGCGCTCCAAACAGAGAGGAGGTTGCTGAGTCCATTTTCCATTTGCCTTGCCGATGGCAGCAGTTCAGCAGGCCAGCTTGATTCCCAGTTATTTTTGTTCCTGTTTACTCGTCGTCCAGTTGTTGGATGCAAAGGCTATTGCCGGCACCATGCCAGGAAATGACACTGTGTGCCTTTAGAAAGCAGAGCTCTACATCTCATGGAATAAAAGAAAAAAGGTATTTCAAATGGTGGCAACAAAAGATTTGTTTTTCAAGGTGGCTAACTAAGACAGCAGCTGGGCAAGGTGTCTAGTAAATCAGCGGAGTGGACTTAGCGGGGGGGCAATGATTTTTTTCTGCTATCCTGCTGACTATGGTAGGAAGCAAACAAAAGAAAGGGGTGCTTCACACCACGTCTGGTCAGGCACTCCTTGCTGCTGGATCAAGTGGGAGCTAAAAAAGTGTGTAGGAGGTAAGCAAGTTCATTGACAAGGAATCCACAGATGGTTAGGGAATACACAGCAACTAACTGCGGCTCAGGACATCTTTGGGTCAAAAATGTTTGGAGGCAGGGAGAATATTTTGAGGAAAATAGCTCTGTATGTTTGCCTCTCATACCCTTCCCTAGGCACTCAGTTTGGCCACTATGGAGGCAGGTTACTGGCATGGAGAGCTTATTCATCTTCCCATTGGCCTCTGTGTGGTTGTGAAGGTAGTTATGTTTTGCCTATGCATGTGCTGAACTGAAGCAGTCTTTGAAAAGCCAGCAGTTCCTACTGAAGGGAAATAAACGGTACAAATAAATACAGGGATGTGCTTTTGTACCATTACATGCTGATTTATGTAGATCCTGCTGACGCTGAATTTTAGATGTGTTTAGTTTTGTGTTTTTAATTGTGGGCAGCAGGAGTGGCACCAGGAACCCAAGTCCCTTGTGCAGGCTCTCTGACTCAGTTTGCTCCCATCCAGCACTCCTCTGTTGCCAGGCCTGGACACCCATGCTTGCAGTGCAGTTCCCATGGTCTTCCTCCTGCTCAGTGACGGCTCTGTTCCAGAGTTAGGGCTGATCAGACAGATTTGTCAGTCAGCCAGCTCTGTCAGACCCTCAGGAGCACTGGGGAAGGTGCAGTTGGCCCCACCTCAGGCTGCAGCTTAGCTTAGCTGTGCAACCCATGACACTGGTCCTGAAAAATAATATTAAATGATCTGTGCGACTTGGAATTCATGTTAGAAGTGATGGTTGCCATCCTTTCAGTATCAAGCTAGAAAATTCATGCAAAGGTAAATGGTGTGTATAAAAATCTACTGAAAAGACCTTACGCTTATGCAAACGTAAGTGTGACCTGCACATGCTTGGCTCCTCAGTTATAATGTCTACTGAAGGCAATAACCTGTGGGGTACAAAATTCCTGCTGTAAAGTCTGTGTTCAGGTCATTTTCAGTGTGTGTGTGTGTGTTACTGATTTTGGCTCTAGGAAATAGTTTCTTTTGCTTGGCTACAAGTACACAGTTTCCTTTTTATTTTGCCTTGTGCCTTGCTAATGAATGGGGCCATGTATGCATGCATGCATGTGTGAGTGTGTGTAACGCAGAAAGAATTTGTTCAAAATTTTGTTTTGAATTTGTTCAAAAACTGGTACAATATGAATAGACTGAAAATACAGATACTTCTGACAACACTGGGTCAACTCAGGAATCCTGTATGTCCCTAATCCTTCTCCAATTAAGGCACAGCAGTCTGGTTTTTTTAATCACAAATAAACTTTCAGTGGAATTGATGGAATAGTCAGAACTTCTGAAAGTTCAGTGATTGGTGTTTCCACTTGTGTCAGCTCTTTGATCCAAGAGGAAAAAAAAGTCTTAGCTTTATCCCCTTTGATTTTTGTCTTTTTTTTTTTAATGCAGTAGCTGTAAATCTATCCATATGTATTTATAAGGCAAGAAGTATAGCAATAGGAGCAACATATATTTTGGAAATATCTGCAAGGTCAGATATCTATGAAGGTACCTTATGTAGTGTGATATCTTACCGGCTCCATTACAGTCATAGTGTCCTTTTTCCCATTTCCTCATCTGAACTGCCTATGGAGGAGAAAATAAAAATTATTAAGGTTATGGTCATGAGGGGAGCTAATGGGTTAATCCCAGTTTGAAACCAGTATACTTTTTGTCTGTCTGCCTCAGCTGGAAAATAGTTATGAGCAGTAGACTTCAAATGAAGTTTGATGTTAGCTTTTTTTTCCTCTTTCTTTTTTTCCCCAGTGACTGTACACAGTTTTGAAATGCTGCATGCAAAGAAGAGCAAGAGCAAAGGGGCCTGTTTATTGTTTTAGCCAGAGAGTTCCAAGCAATGAATTCTTTCTCTTTCTATTCCAAGCAATAATTACATTTTTCCACAATAGAAAGTACTTCTTATATGAAAGGCACTCGTGTCATAATTGAAGTTATGAGTCTGATTCTTTAGTGAGGGTTACAAAAGACAGGTGAAAACTGGATCACTGGAATGGCTTTTGGTTTTATTAAACATGAATTCGTACAGGCTTAGAAAGGTAGTAATTTCTTGGTAATGATGGACATGAATTACATTATTCAGTAGGTAGGTCGAGCTTGTGAAACTCTCTTGGATTCCAAGCTTGATGCTTCATGAGTTTGCATTTTTAGTAGTTTTTTTAATTGTGGAGTGATAGTAACTGCCCCATCCTACAAGCAGGCAGCCCTTTTGTCCTCACTTTTCTTGGTTCTCTAAAAAGGGGAAGTGACACAGTGAACAAGAAAGGCCACTTTCAAAGACAGATGATCATAATACAGTCTTAAATGAAGTTGTCTTGTTAGAAGTACATTGTCATTGCTTAGCATCCTTTAAAGGAAGGAAGGGTGGAAGAGGTCAATTTGCAAGAAAGAGAAACCAAAAAGGGATCCAAGTGCAAGCAGGGCTCTCTGCCACATCCTGCTCAAGATGTTTTTTGCTTAAATACTGCAAGGGACAGAGGACTTAATCTGAATCCTTCCTGTGAGAAGAACACTCTTCCTTTTCTGGTAGAAAATGAATTAACTGACTTTAGGGCTGGTACTGATCTTCAACATTTCCTGGATTGTTCTTCCATGGAAGCAGGCAAATCCCATCCCAAAGCTACCCCCAGACTGAGACAAGTGTTAAAAGCAAGGAGGAGAATTGGCAGAAAGTGGCTGGGGGAAGCTCTCAAGACCTTGTGTGCTCCTCCAAAGCCTTGGATAGCTTTTCTCCCAGAAAATGGTGTGATGGTGTGACAAGAGGCTTCCCTGGGAAGTTTCCAGTGCCTGGAGTCAATGTAGATGCTGGCCTCCTTCTTGCAGCCTTTCAGGTCAGGTGGTACCGCGCCAGGTGGATCTAGGAAGTGCTAGAGGCTCATGGGGATGGGAGGGAAAAGGCAGCTCAAGCTTTCTGGCCCTGGGAGAACGTTTGGTTTGGGTTGTGTTCAAGAGTTAGAGAGGCCTTCAAGAACCCGAGGTTATCCTGACTCGACTGGCAGCCCCCTGTGCTGAGAAAAGAGGCGTGAGTGCCAAGCCTGAGCTAACGCATCTTCCCTGGGGCATGGAGGTGGCTGCAGGGGCCAGAGCCCCAGCATGAGTTCCTGGCCTGGTGGTGTCAGCAATGATGTCACTTCTCAGATGCTAATTGCTGCTGCGGGGGGGAGGGGTGGCCTCAGAAATGCAAACTTGTGATTAAGAGATGGATGCAAAAAAGTACATATTTGCTCTGCTGAGAACTATTTTCCCCTGTGACTGCTTTTGTACCACTGTCTGTGGAAAGGGTGTAGAAGCACGAATAAGGCTCTCATCTCTATTCCAAACTTTTATGAGACATAGGAAAGACATGACAGGGAAAGGCTGGTGTCTCCAGCTGTTACTCGCCTGGACAACTCCGCTGGGGACACTGTTCATCCACTACTGTAAAATAGGCTTCCGTCTTGTGGTTGGGGGACACTCTATCGGTTTATCCTAAATAACAAGTTCAAGTGACTTAGTCATACAGCCCACCATGCGCAAATTTAAAGGGCATTTCTCATGTTATTAATAACACCCAGGTCATGCCCAAGGGTGCTCCAGTGGATGAGGATTGCTGTGGGGGCAGGTGCAAGTCTGACCTTTAAGCTGCTCCTGCTCTGCTCATAGCGTACCTGTAGCTGTACATTAACACATATGGAAAAGGGTCATACAGTCAGGCCTGAGCAAACAGTGTAGTTGAAATGTGGCCAAGCTCACGATGAATGAGAGACAGCTGACCTAAAAGTTCTATGGGAACAGTGGATCTTGGGATGTTCCCTGGATTATTTGCTATATCTTGAAGAAATTAAGTTCAGCAGTTCTCAACAATTGGGGGAAAGATTTAGCTTGCGTAGTACAATGAAAGCTAATTGGTCTGTTAAAAATGAGAGTTAGTGTGGCAGTGAAAGAGATGAAACTTCTCAGGGTGGCACCAAATCCCCCTTTCTCCTTATCGCTTCAGTGCCTGCCCTGCAGGTCCCTTAAAAGATGGGAGAAGCAAAATGACAACTAGCTTTGTTGACCGGTTCTGAAACTTCTTTTGGGGCCTAATCACTTACATGAGCCAAGTGGTCCTGCTGCTTCTTCAGCTTCTGAGACAGTGTGCTTTAAAAATCTGCTGTGCTAGCTTTTCGCCAGTTAAGTCAAAGGTTTATGAGAGAGAAAGAGAGAGAAAAAATAAGAATGTTGGTAATATCCAGTAAATAGAAAAGTTTTTGTCTTTCTTTGCCTTTTTACTCAAAGATTTGCTGTGTTGGCTGGGGTTGGTGAGCTCATGATCTATAAATAGGTTCCATCCAGGGAGGAGAGGGAAGAGGTGGGAGGCTCTAATTAATTATATAGAAATAGTTGTTTTCACCAAATAAGCAGCAAATCCAAGATGTTTGAAGCCAGGCTCGCTGGGCTTGGGGGTGGGGTGTGCCTACAGCATTTAGTAGTGAGATCATGGAATAGGACAGGAAATCTCTCTCTAATGCCAAAGAAAACTTTCTTCCCCCCCACCTAGTTCTTTTTATGACACAGCTGTTCAGGTTTCTCAACCCCCTTTCAAGCTTATTTTCTGATAACGAATCAAAGGATCGATTCGTTATCAGAAAACAGGTCCAGACACCCTGCTCCCCCAGATCTTTATATGCGCATTTGGCTGCGTGCATGTCAGCGTACTTAGGTATATGGTTTTGCTTGCTCCTGTAAGTGTTGGGATGACACGGGTCTTCACCAGTGAAACAGCAGTTTGTGGAGCTGCAGAATTTATGATGTGAGACATTCACATTTGCTGATTCGATTTGTTAGGGCAATATCTGTGTGTTGAAAAGTTAAGTAAAACTTCCAGTCCCTGTGAGACAGATCCTCGCAACACACACACCAAATCATTTTGTTCCACTTTATAATTGGATATGATATCTAATATTCTTCAGTCATTGCATTCAAGAGGTTAGATAGATGCTAGTTTCATGACAAGGTCTGGCTGAGCAACTCCACATCAAGTCTGTATCTCCTTCTCTGTAATATTTCCCTAGCAGGTAATGATTAACAGTAATTTTCACACTAGTTGCTATTGCTGCTGATTTATCATTGACTTGTCCTTCATGTTATTCACATTGTTACTTGCATTCCACCTGTGTTTGGAAATTATTTACAAAAGAAGAAACCTGTGAAGCTCAGGCAATAGAGCTGTTACGTTAAAAGAGTAAAGCCATCTTAATTTCTTTCTGTCGTGAACATCTTTTTCCTCCTTGTGTGTGATTCTGTCACACACTTAGCTTTGGCAAGTGCAGAAGTGCATGCAGAAGAGTTTCTGAACACAAGGTGTTTGCTTGAAGTTGCTGAGTAAACCAGGTGTCAAAAAACTGGAATAAAACTCATGAGATTTTTGCTTGGAAAGCAGAAATTCCCTGAAATGCCCATGAGAATTTTTCCTGGACCTTTAATTGTTTTTAAAGCCACCTGTGCCGGACCACTGCAGTCCATCTGCAAAGCTATTATCACTAATAGGATTTTTTTTTTTTTTTTTCCCCCAGGCCACATTGCATACTCACAGCTCATGAGAGGTCCTGTGGCCTTCCCATGTGGCTGGTTGCCACCACTGTGTGCCACCACTGCTGCCTGGGAAGCTGGTCCCAAGGGAGCAGTGCATCCTACCGCGGCGCACAGCTTTCTGTGCGCCTTCCTCTGACTCCCTGTTTGTTCAGTGTTGGGAGATGGGTGTCGATGGCAGTAGGTGTTTGAATGCTTTGTGCAATTGTAATTCCTGAAGCAGATGAGCAAAAAAAAAAAAAAAAAAAGGGAAAACCAAACCCCAAAACTGCTGGCTCTGCTTGTGACGTACTGAGATTTCCAAATTGAGTGAGTTTCTGATGCCTTCGGCATTCACTGTGGGCTGAAGGAGCTGGGGAAGGTCTGTGCCTGGCAGGATCAGGCCCAGAAACACAGAGTAAATATTAACTGTCTGTTCAGCAGAGTACTGCTGACAAAGAGGCAAAGCAAACATCAGATTGATAGTTGTACTAATAAAATGGAGGCCCAAAGGGCTTTCAGGGATGATAATCAGAGCAACTTTTAAAAGGTGTCTGAGGTAATCGGACCCACCATTTCAGTCATTTCAGATGATTTTTGCTTGAATTGTTGTACAGCGCCAGGAAGAGTTCCCGGTCAGTAATACCACTGATCCTCTTTGTGTTCTTGCAGTTTTAAAAGACCCAGCAAAGCTCCATTTTAGAGGAAAGTGTGGTATCTGTGGAATTTTGTGTTAGAAAAACTGAGCTGTTGTATGCACAAGAAGGGGCCTCCGAGATTAAATTACTCTGAGTTGCACTTGCACACAGTCATAGGGAAACTCAGCCTGGACCAGTCTTTTTATCTGAAAAAATCCCCAAGCTTTCAGGAGCTGAGGCAGCCCTAATTGCTCTGTACATGTGGGTAACTGTGACCCATATTCTTTGGTGACCTCAGTTGCTCTGAAAAGAAAGTATATCAGTATGCTTGGGGGGTGGCTATTAAATGAATTGATAAATCTTCATGTCCCTGAAGCCTCAGTGAAGGCATTAAGAGAATTGTGAGGCAGGGAGAGATAAGGGTGGGAGCAAAATAAAAATTATACTCTCAAAAACTCTAGGGAAACACACAGGGGGAAAGTTGTTGATAGTACAACAAAAGGCTTAGAGTGATTTGAAAACCCCACCTCAAACGTTATCAAAGAGGTGAGTCTTCATTTTAGGTTCCTGACAGTGGGAGCTGTCTGTGCTACCTGGCTTTGCTAGCTAAGTGCATAGGAAGCAGATTACCAGCTGTCTGTGAACAGACATATGTTCAGTGATATCTCCCAAAAATAAGAAGCTCTTAAAATGCAGGTCAGGTCTATGTAATTGTCCTGTTGGGTGGAAGAAAACATCCAGATGTTCATCTAAACTCTCATTTGGGAAAGTGTCCCTCTTCACCAAAAGTACAAATTGGAATTACTGAGGTATAAGTATGTGCTTTAAGTCAGGGTCTGTGATGAGAGTAAAAAACTGTACAAATTTAACAAAACTGTATTTTTCCCAGTGCGTGATGTAAGCCTCTGCCTTTGGTGCAGGTCAGAGAACCTGCATTTCCGAATAAGTGGTGGGGAGAGTTAGTTGTGAAGTCTATATACTGGAGAGTATATAGTAGGTAGATGCATATTATCTAACTTTTGAGATTAACACAGCATGAAGTGGACAGTGCAAGTAGCCCTCCTTTGTGATATTTTCTTAGCCTCTTTGTTTTAGGACTTCTTGGATGAGGATACTGTTCATGGTCCCCTATAGCATCAAGTGTAATGGTTCACAGACAGGCGTTACAGAACAAGAAAACCAATAACAACAAGGAAAGCAATAACAAAAGTGTGTGCTCTGGCAACAAGTGCAGGGTTCCTCAGTATTCACTCTTGTCATTCTTCTTTTGTACCCTTTGGAAAATGTGCAGCAGCATGAGAAAACCTAACAAGTTAAATAAATTCTCAACATCTTCAAAACAGGAATGTTCTGCCAACATATTATCAAAGCTTCCAAGACATTTTCTCCTCTGTTCCAGAGCGTATGTGCTAGTAGCCAGGATTTGCAGGGGAGACTTTTTTCCATCTAAACAACAATAAAAAAAAGCTTTAATTTGAATATAGCTAAGGAAAGAGAAATATAAATTGCTGGTAAATGAATTTTCTAACAAGTTGGGGGGGGGTTTCCTTCTAAAAAAATATGCAGATTATCTTAATTCTGCAGTGAAGATATTTACAGTGCCTTTCATTAGTGATTTTAATCCATTCAAAAATAACAGCTAATCAGAACTGTATTTAAAAGGGTGAGGTCGGCTCTGGCACAGATAATCAACAGTAAGTATTGAGAGCAGTACTGAACTTACCCTAAGTTCAGAAATTAATATAAGTTTCCGTTGACTATCTTGGTATGATTTTATTAAAAAAAAAACCCCACCCCCCCCCCCCCAAAAAAAAAAAAACAGTTAAAGCCATATCCAGTACATAATTTTGCAAGTTTAGTATTGTTCTCTTGCATCTCCCTGTTGGCATTTCAGATGTAGTATCTGCTAGTAGCGTGTGTGCTTAGAAAAGCAGAGAGCTGGCAGGCCATAAATGAGTGTTAGGATAGCTGAATTCACACCTCTGTGAGAGCGCTGCTGAGTGCAAAATAACACAAGTGACCTATACTGTTATGTTTGTTTGCTTTGCTGATAGTCGTAATTTGGTAGAAGAGTTGTCAGATAGATAAAAACCTGACACTGGAGATTGTTGAAGGGGAATTAACAGTCTGGGAGAGATTACTTTAGGAGATGCTCGAGGCAAGGAGTTTACAACCAGTCATGGGTGGGGATGAGGCATGGGAGCAAGTTGGGGAAGCGTGCTGATGACTCTGGGTTGGGGACAACATCAGTTCAGAGTAGTTGCTCTGCCTTTGGGGAAGAAACGAATGACCCTAAGGGTGGAAAAAACAAAAACAGAATATGATTATATGAATTGCCAGATCAGGCTCAGGAAGGTTGGAGGGTTTTGGCTGACCATAGTGAGACAGAGAAGGGTCAGGGTGTATTGACTGATCAATAAGTCATCACACACAAGCTATGCGAGGCTCCCTTGGGAAAAAACCATACGCAATCTGGTTTGACAACCGTTAGTCAAGGTGAAGCTGAGGAATTTTCAGTATCCTTCTTTGGGCTGTGCCATTTCACATATGGTGGCTATTTGTGGTCATCCACATTCAGGAAGAGGGAGCTCAATTAAGAGAAATGTGTTGTGTTGGTATGTCAACATGAAGACTATTCCCAGAGGCAGAGTGTCTGACCTGTAACTCTGTTTTATCCAGAGCCAGGCAACCTTTCTTCCACCAGCAGTTCTCTCTTACTGTTTTCTTAAGGCATTCACTTTTCCTTCTTCTTAAGTCTCAGATTTGGTTGTGAACCAAGTTGAAAAGGACCCTTGAAGGTCAAAGTAAACAATATTTAAGAAATCTTCTAAAAATGATTGTTTCAGGAGGAGGGAGGACAAACAGCAGCTGTCTTTGAGCAGGGTTTGGTTCTAATAAGGGACCTTTCCCAGGATCATACCTAAAGTAATCTGGTCTTGTGTTCCAGCTGGCACAAGTCCCACCTTTGTACCATGAGAACATTGGACCCATCAAATACTGTTAAGGGAAGACAAGCTTTTAAAATGCCAAAGTACTTTCAGTGAAAGACTTATTTGGTATGACCCGTTCTAGTGCTGACAAGCTATTTTCTTAGTGATAACCTGCTTTATGTGGCCTGAAAAACATGTGCTTCTCTTGTAGTCCAGTTATGATCTCTGTGATAGAAAAAGAGCAAAATCCGGGGTAGTTCCATGTATTATATCCCCAGATAATTAGCTAGGTGAAGCCAGCAAAAGGATATTGCTCTTGAGTTATTCAGGGGTAAGTATATGATCCCAAAGTCCAGCATCCCATCTATGTGGTTAAAATGCTTTACTCATGTTGAAATGCTTTCTAGACCAAGCTGAATGCATTGTTTTAAGCATTCAGCTTGATCTAGCTTATCTACCATCTGAAGCAAATTACACTGTGAGCCCCTTGCTTTTTTCTGGTTAGTAGTTGTTTTGGGCAGTAAGGATTTGACTGCACATACTGTTTGGGTTAGGGACAAGAATATGAGGAGACATTGCTCCAAGGCACATCCCACATAGTCAGATGTACTCAGAGCTCCCATGTTCAGCACCTGCCCACTTCTGCTGAGACAGGTACTGGCCAAAGATGCCAGTGGAGGAGACAGCTGGTGTCACCCAGTGAAGACCATGTGGTGCACCAGACAAATATCTGAAACAGCAGAGAGATGAGGAAGAACTGGGGAAGAACATGAACGTTGCTGAAATTTCTCCTCTCAAGTCTTAAATTTAGCAAATAGCAATATTCCCAAGTTGCTGCTTCTATGCACTGTATTAATATGATCATTGCCAACCTCCTGCACTACTTTGCTGAAACCACACAAAATATTTCTACTTCAAAACACTTATGTCCAAAAATAAGGCCGTTTTGTTACATCTCTGCTCATACACCTGATTGCATGCCTCCAGAATTATGTTTGACAGCATTATGCTACGGAATTTAGGTTGAGTTGTTCTTTCCCCATGTACCCCTTATAATGGAGTTAGAACTTGACTGTTTCATTGCCCATGTTGTAATTATCAGGAACTTTCCTTTCTGCAGTAAAGGACTTTGAGAAACAGACCATGAGCCAGCCTGTGCTTCATGTATCTCATACCCAGGTCTGCGTTTGTTACACAGTAATAGTACAGCTATTTGGCTAATTAGCTCGCTACTGATCTGATTGTAAGAATATGAAATGCTGTGAAATGTTTCAGAAAGAAAACAAAGTTTTCCAGATAAAGCTTCACACTGTCTGGTTGGAAGGGAAACTTCCAGCCCCTTTGGCTATGTTTTCTAAGCAAACTAGAAACTGCTATGGAAACTCATGCAATAAACTGGGTTCTCAGCTGGGTTATATTGTCATAGCGAAGCATTACACACTAAAAATGTTACCTAACATCAGCGAGAAGTAGCATCCCAAATTTCTGGAAGCCCTGAGTTGTACTGTTTCCATGCCCTATTTGTTAGACATGACAGCACCAACCCTTCAGCTTGCTGGAATAGTGTGAAAATTTAATTTATTTAGTGCTTACAGAGTACCCACGTGTTACAGAGCTGAACACCATAGGAAATCCCATGAAGAAACAATTTTCTCTCTCTCCAAAACAGTGCACTGCTAATAAAGCCTGAAGCCAGGCAGTGAGCAGTGAAGGAAAAACAAAATGTTTACTTGTTAGCTGAGCTTCTCCATACTAATCACAGATCAAGGCAAGGGGTCCATGGAAAAAGTTTTCTGGGTAACCTGTGTAATTTAGAAATGTGCAGAAGACCGAACCAGTGTGGCGCAGGCAAACTTACTTCTGCTATTTCCTAGCATTGAACAGTTTGACTTTGTAGCATTAATAATGTTGTATTACTATTTAACATTAAACTGGATGGTATGCTAATGAAGCCAGAAGGTTGTTCAAGTCAATCCTACTGCATCCATTAAGCTGTTGCAAGCAACAACAGCAAAACCAACCAATGCAACATTATCTGTCATTTCCTTAACAGGCCATTATAAAACAGCTGGCATCTGCTTGCCTGCTCTCAAGGCTGCAAAGGCAGGCAGCCGCCAACATGCAAAATGAAGAAGTACTGCACTTCTTCATTATCAAGATGAGAGTTCTTTCTGATATCGTGGGTTTTGACATCCCTGAGGCAATATGGCCTTGAGGAGAGGAGGCAGCCTCTTGGGTCTGTCTGGTCACTGTCACCACCAGACAGCTATGTAAATAGAAACCCCTCCTGAATGAACAGAGGTTGGGAGTTGATGAAAGAGAGTTCATAGGGTGCCACAGTTAGACAGCAAGGGACATTTGAACAAAACAGAACCAAGAATTTTCCCAGAGGAAACAGCTGTGAAATTTTTCATTTGGATATGCAGCTGCTCAGTGATCACTTGATCACTTACAAAAAACCCAGGAGAACCTCCCAGATTGCCAGGAAGAAAAGGCAAGTGAAGGGGATGCTTCACCATGAGCACTTGCTCTGCTGTTTTGTGTTAAATGGAGGAGAAAATCTAACACAGCGTATGAGGGTGGCAGCTTTGTATGACTGAAGCTAGATATTTGATTTGCTGGGCAGTGCCATCTTTTGTATTTCTGGAAATAGAAGCCTACTGAAGGTTGCAAGGAAACAAGATCCATAAAGAAGCTGAATGTGGAGGCCACTGCTCTGGCATTTGAGTAGTACTGGAGTAATATCTCACCATTAGGCATCCCCAGGCATGCATGGATTTTCTCCTTATATTATTTTCTTTTCATATGAAACCAGTGAAATACTGAGTCAGATAAGGAAGGTAGCATTAGGGCTATAATTTTCTATAAATGTGTGCCCTGATTTGAACCATGATTTTGAAGATAAAGGAGACCTTGTCTTTCAGATATCACAGGAAGCAGTTAGAAGATCAAGAATCTGAATGCTGTCAGACTCGTAATTAGGTTAATAGTAACATCTGTAGAGCACTAATGCTGTGCTCAGGTCAGAATGTGAAAGGCAGAGGCGCATTTCCTGGAGATGCTTATACCCTGAGTCCGTGGTTCAAGAAGCTACTTCCACATGTGCTTGTTCCAGCTGAGAATGGTACTCATGTAAATGCTTAATTTTAAGTGCATATTTAAAGCAGAACTCATATGTGAAGTGACTTGGGAAACGTGCATAGGGAGACAGAGCCTGGGCTTTGCAAACTGCTGTAGATACTGAAAATAGGTCAAATAAATCGTATGTCCTGTAGCTAAGAGATTCTCAGCTACATGTCTAGAATAGCGTTAATTTCTAGAATCAGATGTCTAAATTTAGGCTTTCATATTGTAGCTGCATAACATCAGTACCATAGCTCTAGTGATGATCTAGTCAATACTAGGGCCTAGAGAGATATGCAGCCCAGTCTAAACTAAACATCTGCATTTGGTCTGCTGAACTGTTTTCTCCATCCATTGACTACAATGGGAGCACTGACACCTATATCGCATAGCAATCACTTGCTGTGTAGACACCTAAAAGTGCATGTCATGTTCTGGAGCTGAATCCCACTCCTAAAGTTTAGTGAGATGACCTTGCCTACAGTGACAGAGCATAAAACTGTTCCCTGATAATCTGGAGATGAGAACGTGCTAATCTGGAGCCAGACACTTATTTTATGGAACAAGGAAACACTCTCCATTCAACAAAAGTATTTCTGTTGTTGTAGTGGAGTCACCAGTCAAGCAGGATAGGGCTGCTCTAACCTTTTTAATTTGATTATTGACAATGTTCATAGTCTGTCAATGTTTAGCATGAGGAGAGGCTCATCCCTCTACTTTATCTATGCCCCCATTGTATCACTAAAGAAAGTTGGTATCCATGCCAACGTGGCTCATCCTGTGGACCAGAGAAAGAGATCAGGGCAATGAATGACACCAGGAACAGATTAATGTTTTCTCCAGCATGTGTGCGTGGCATGGTTTGGTCACTGTCACCCAACATAGTTCTCTCTTTAAGGTCCTGGTACCTGGAAAAAAACCACCTTGGGGAACCTGTATTCTGGACCATTTGAAATCTGTCTCTTAATAAACAGACGGAACAACTGATGGTCTGAGTTATCAGAAAACTTGGGCTGATCCCCTGACTCTAATGTGTTTAGTAAGGCAGTATTTCCCCGTGCTCTGTCTCTCAGAGCAATGTTCTGATGGTTGTCTTCTTCCCAGTGCTGGTCTGACTGAGGTGGAGTGAGGAAGTGTAACACTGCACTTTTCCTTATTCAGTGAGTGTTAGTCTTCTGGGAATAACAGTGCTGTGGTGAGAAATGTTTGGTTTGCTATGATACTTCATCACAATGGTATTTCTTAGTAATCCTTTTTTTCTCCCCAAATCTATCATCTCATGGTCTTTTTTATTTTCTTACAGGAGGAGCTGGGCATTGCCTGTGAGTTGCTGGAGTCAGACTTCCTCAAGTGCAGCGTGGGATTTCCTTTCATGAGATCGAAATCTAGGGTAATGTTGTGATGTTTGCATTTGCAGAGTGATGATCCGTTCACCTCTTTGTCTTCAAGGAGTGGCTGGAAGGGCAACTGCTCTATCAAATGTCTGTGACTGATGCTTTCTGTGGCTTTCTAACCCGGATATCCAAGCCTTTCACAGTTACAGAGGGTAGCTGTCCTCTTTCCCACCAGATAGAGCCAACAGCTACCCTGTGCACTGCAATACAATGCTCTTGAAAAATGTTGCAAGAGTTGCAGCTACGAAAAACTTACATATTTCCTCTGAAGAAATTACAAAAGGACTGTCATATTTATGTTGCCTTATTCTGTTTTTATTTTTGTCTTCTCTGACATTAAAGTACAACTAAACTTGTATGAATGACAATGAATTGTCTTAATGACTATTTCATATTATAGTCTCCTGGTAGCTTTTAGCGAGGATTGTGCTTGGTAGTAGAAGATTAATTCTCTCATAATGTTTAGAAAACCAGCTTGGTTCTTTCTGTCACTAAACCAAGCTGTACAAATGATCAATCCAGAAAGGTGAGAAGATGAGGAATAGGTTCAGGATGACCTGAACAAAAGACTGAAATTTTTCAGAAAATTTCAGTTTCAAAAACTACACCTTTCCATTTGACTTGACATATCCTTTGACCCAACATGAAAGTTTTTCTTTTATGTGCTTTATTGACTGTAATGTGCTCTTTTGAAACATTTTAAAAATATTTTAATTAGAATGGAAGAAATAAATGCAGTAGGAAAATATTATCTGGAATGTAAGAATTTCAGTATTTTACTTCTGGATGACATAGTTGGGTTATCTTCAGGTATTTTTCTGCAAGCCATTGAAATTAGCGTAAATTTGGAAACTGTTTCGCTTGGCCAGAAACTGTTTTAGTTAGGTAGAAAAGTTGTTGCATGGAAAAGTTAATGTAGTACTACAGTGGTCATCAAAGCAGGTTCTCTTTTCAAACTTAGCACCTGATATTATCCATTATGATGGGTAGCCTGAATGTTGCT
>VZTL01049172.1:2991-42075 GCA_013400535.1 Scopus umbretta | reverse complement strand
AACAGCATGGTTGCAGCCACCTACACTTCTAATTCGAAAGGAATGCTCCAGCATGAGAGACGGAGTGCCCCCATGCTCCCCACTGCCTCCCTGACCCTACTGTGGGAGGTAGACGTGTGCAGTGACTCAAAGCCTCTCCACTTTTATTTCTACCTCCTTTTGGGAAGCCATCCTTGTTGCAAACACCCCTGACAGCCACAAGAGTGTGGCTGTGGGCAGGGCTTTAAGATCTTTCATACGTTAGCCTTAGCAGGCAGATCCCAACTTAAAATATTTTTCGGCTTTTGCCACAGCATAACTTTGATGCCTGTGTTTCACACCCTCGCTGTATTCAGCTACCTTCATCTCACATAAAAGGGGACATCTGGAGACTTCATTTGGTGCCACCTGGGAGATTAAAAAGCCAAAAATCCCCTTTTGGACTGAACAGTTACAAACTGTACAATAATACAATAAGTCTGTACAATACAAATAGGCACGCCACACATTGCCTCTGTATGCCTAAAGTCTTGTGTAATGTGCACACTGATATTAGCTTTTATTTTTATGTATTTCTAAATTTCATTTTATTAAATTTCTTCTTTTGCCAGATTTATTTGCCAAAACAATGAACAGAATAGTTATTACAGTCATTCTGTCTCCTTAACAGAACAGTTAGTAGCTCAATGAAAAGATTTCTTTGGGTATATTAGATTATAGTCTCAAGAAGTAACAGAGAAATTAAAGGAAAAGTTGAAGGAATTTAAGAATCACAAAACAAATAGAAAATGAACCACAAACTCAACAAGATGAAGGCTGGAAGAAAAACAATGCCTTTAAGCTTTGTTTCCTTTTACTGTTAGAGAATCCATCTTGGGAACTTGGGAAAGTATACTTGACAGGGCTACACAAAGAAAACACATTAACAACTACTCGTTTTGGTTTAACAAAGAATTAAAAAAGATTCTAAGAAACTTCATTAGGACTATAACTAATAAGTGGAAATTTTTCAGCATGCAAGGCTTTCCCTGTAGGAATATGTCACTGAAAAAATCCTTTTGTATTAAGTTTTCCTTTTACTTCACATCATCTTTAGCCTTGTAATGTTAACTTGTAGTGCAAAGATGTGGTTTTCAACACTGTTTAAAGTACATCATCTCCCTTTTTCCATTAATGTGTATTGTACATCTAGACCCTACAGGTGACTGACACTCACAGCCTTCATAAAAATAAATGCTGCTGGATATATTTATTCTCATGCTTTCAGTAGAAGGAAGACTTTATATCTAGAAACATAAGTTAATGTAACTTAATGCTAACAAGTTGCAATGCTGTAAACTGAAGAAATTTAAAGTGTGCATGGGGAGGATTATTTTCTATAAGCAGACTAGTGTAGTTTGTAAGATTTTTCATTTTTAATGCACGGATGCTATAGGTGGGGTTTTCCTGTCCCCATATAAGTGTACATTTAGATTTGTCCACTTTAGACTCATTTGTAATTAATGGAAAGAAATAGGCAATTCAGACCATGATTAATCTTAAATTCTTGATATCTTTTCCTGTGCACATTTCTCCAAATGAAAAAGTATGTGTACACAAATATATATTTAGTGCGGAGATGCCAACACCTATGTTTGCACAAATGCTTGAGAGCAAATACTCATATTTGCATTTGCGATATCCAGAGGAAGAGTTAGAGTGCATACGCATGTTCCAGTATGCAAATGAAAGTACACATGATGGCATAAGTGACAGTGAAATAAATTGGAAAACTAAAGTACAGCAGATAAAACAAACTGTGTCTACAGAGCAATTCAGAGATGCATCCACAGCTCTTTAAATGCATCAGAGCTTCCCTAAAATTAATAAGCTCTAATATAGAGAGCAATGCAGCTGCAGCATTACTTGGTTCTCCATGAGCTGAATAAGACCTCCTGATGCTGGGTAAGCACATAATAGCTTAGTACTCATAGTAACAATAATGGTAGGATTTTCAGCTATCTCATTTAGGGCCAATTAAAGTATGCCTACAGAAGTTGCAATAGCACTTGTGGACAGCAAAGACATATCCTGAGTACAAGATATAAATTCACATAGGTAACAATCTGTTCAGCTCTATACAAGGCAGCCAGTGCCTGAGATACTCACGCTACCATGATTAGTGGAGAGGGGGATAGAAACTTACAGCCCACTCCTTCCTCCACAGGGAGCAAACGGAAAGAAAATGATCCTCCAAGATGCTTCCCAAGGAAGAAAGAGACAAATTCCCTCTGAGGTGAAAGACAGAATAACTTCATGGCTCCATTTGCTTCATATTAAATGTTCCACACAACCGTAAAAAGACCTAAGTGATGGGACTGTAATTTTCGGCATTAGGAACATACCCGTATCAAAACTCTCGCATTTAGCCAAGTGCTGAAGCTGTTCAGCACTACAGACTGGAGGACTGAAAGCATCACAGTTTAGCAAGGAGCAAAAAGAAGCCATGACCACCAAAGTCTGTTTGACCTCCTCAGGGTGGCACATCTGTAAACAAGGGTAGTGTCAGGTGCTCTGCATTTTTGGACCACAAAAATTATTCGGGGTCTTCTGTTAGGTATTTCTAGCTTTCAGAATGCACACTTCAATTATGCTTTGTGGATTACAAGGACAGGAAAGAATTGTGCTGTAATGCAATCCTATAATAAGCAGTGTTGTATCATAATTCTTGAAAGTAGCAATACATTTGGAAAACATTAAGAAGTTTGCAAGTTGCTACCCAAAGTAACTTTGGTATTTTGTTTTTCTTTCTGAGAATGCACTAAAATTACAAATCTCTTGATTTCTAGAGAAGACTATATTTAGTGTTTGTGGAGGAATCCACTTAAGCGAGTTTAGTTTTAAACCAAAGGAAATGTCCTTATTTACATCCATTTGACCTCTTCAGGTTCAGTGGACTTTTACAAATGGACAAAAGGGATGAATTTGTTGTCTGTCTGCTATATCAGAATCCATGAGTCAACAAACACTTAATTCTGTCTTCCTCAGGAATCTGTCTAGCCTGAACAGCTAATATGTGGTAACCCATGAGAGGTAAAATCCTAGATCAGGCTGAGTAAGTGTAGCTTCAGGAGCAGAAGACAACCTCAAGACTTGCTAACATGCATGAGAACTACAAATGGCTTTGTCTTCAACTGGCAGTTTCCATGTCTGAAAATATAACCTATAAACCTATCCTGTAATGTGTGCATGCTACTTGCATTTAAAGTCAGCTTACTCTCCAGGAACTTAAACTAGGACCCACTAGGATCTGAGTATCATACAGTATAATAAGAAGTGATTGCAAAATACAAGTAGTTGCACTATTTTCTAGGCCTTTTTCAGACTCAGACATAATCCACATAATGCCCTCTTCCATTGCAGTGTAGTTTCATGACAAGTCCCTGTATTTTTGGCAGAACATACAAACCTGTCTCTCAATGACCCTTATTGACAGGACAATCCTCTTAAAAACTTTTTTTTTTTTAAATCTCTGCAAGTGATTTTTTTTAAAAATGGATTGTACGTGTTTTACTGTTACAATAGCCTTCTCAGTTTTGAGCATCTAGTTCCTTCCATTGGAATCTGTGGGGAGGTTTATGCAGAGAATCCTCCAATTTTGGCTGTATACAGGTGTTTTGGGGAAAAGAAGTAACACAATGGTTTCAATATTTAATAGTAAATAAATAAATAACCACAAATTTGCTTTTTTTTTTTTTTTAATTATCTTTGAAGGAATGAATTGGGAAAAAAAACAATCAAGAGATATTATTCTAACAGGTTATAAACTGGAAAGACAGGCAAAGCTCTGGGTTATGCTAGTAAACAGAAACTGGGCCTGGTATAAACCCCATTTAAATCTGTAGACAAAGATTGCATCTTACCTAGATTTGAGTCTAGCCCTTATTTCCAGAGGTCAAAGTTTCTCTGGTCTGGCATTTCTAGTTCTGCTTATACATCTTGTGTGTTTCTCACTTATAGCCCCTAACTGCCCCATTCCTCAAGTAAACTTCATAATATAATATATTGGCCCAGAGGGCAAAATTTAGCTCCAGTAAAGTTCACAAGGGGTTTGGCTCTATTTCCTTGCACAAGAGCAGCAGCAGAGCCTCTCTGAATTACGGTTGATGGGTGCAGACTTAATACGCCTAATCCTATTAGCCCCATTCCCAACACTACCAATGAGCTGCAGTACTGGGAGTTTTCACAGTTCAGGGATTATAGCAAGCAACAGACACAGTCTCCATCAACTTAGCTTCTCATCAGGGATTTGTTCTACCCAACCAGGCCCTCCACATGCAGGATGGAGAGGAAAGGGTTCGGTCATGAATGCCTTGCAGCAATGACCCACCCATGGTCCTTTTTAACACAGAATTTCTGTGTTCCTTCTTTCCTCAGACACTGCCCTCTCAAGAAATGCAGTCTTGCTGCTAGGCCATCTGCAATTCCACTGGCTGGGGACAAAAGTCCCTTAACAATCACCATGGCAGGGTTATCTGATAGCCATTAAATGTAGTCCAGATTAGCAGAGCAAATACTTCTGAGACTACTTGATGTCTTCGCAATAAAAGACTGAACTGTGGCAAATCTGGAACTTGGTGCAGGCGTTTTTACATTAAAACTCAGGTGCCATCTAAATGCCCCGGCTCCCCAGCACTGTGTCTGTGCTCTGAGGGGAGCAGGAGGCAGACAGTGTTGGCAACAGGCTCCAGCAGTATTAGTTGAAGAAAGCCATCTGGTTACCTGAATGGAGTGTCTGGCTGTGTGTCAGAGTATATTGCTCCTTTGAAAAGCAAGGTAGTATCCTCTTACTTTTACACAGGGTCTGTATCTCCTGCCGTTTAAAGGAATACTCTTCCCTCTTTCTTCATATGCAACACCTACAGATTTAAGCACTTTTTTTTTTTTCACCTCTCTGTAAGAGATCGCAAAACAGAGAAGGCTTGGACTGAGAACCTAATATCCTTCTCCTTTTTCTAAGAGGTTAAGAAGGAGCTTCTGCATGTATAATTTAGACTGCAAGCTTTCTTCACTGGGCTTATACATTACAGAGAACAGCAAGATACTCAGACTATGGTATGGCAAGGTACTACTGTAAGACAGGCAATCAAACTTGTATCTTGTTTCCAAATGCTAGAGATTAGGATGACAAATTGCATGGAACCTTCTAATAGTTCAAAAGTAACTTTTCTCTTAAAGCTCTGATTTCCCATTAGATAGAAACAGAAAAATGCATTTGTCATGTGGCAGAACAAATCCTAGAACTGAATATGCAGATTTTCTTCCTGAAGAATACCGTGTCCTCTGGAAGAAGAGCTGCCACAGTGCAACCCTTGTCTCTGGTTGGGGCTGTGGTACCCTCTGTTCTGTTTGAGGGCCCTGTCATGGGACTGTTGCACAGGCACAGAGCTTGTTACCTCTGTGGAGTGAGAATGAGCTCTTCCCTCCTCAGAATTAACAGTCAGAGATCTCTTCAGTCTTATTTTTATCCAGGGCTGCTGCTCAGCCTTGGGACCTTTGTTTTGGCTGCTGAGAGATCCTACCACCCAAATACATGGAAACATGATTAATGGATGTTTGGTTTACTTTTCATGTTACATCAGCCCTCCATATTCAGCCTGAGTTGACAGGCTAGGATTTCCCTCTCTTGTTTGCTGTCTGCTAAACAGCTCTGGTTATTGATTTTTTTTTTAATTATGTTTTCCCAGAAATCCTGAAAATGATGTTTTCCTTTTAGATCTATTGGTCAGTTCTCTTGCAGCTTTTTGAAAAGTAGTCTCAGGTTGAGGTCATCAAAATGGACTGCAGAAGTTAGGCACTTATATTCAAAAAAACTTTAATTCTGTTGGGCTTCCCTGAGGAGCTTTGTCTCGATTTTAAAAGTCCTGAAAAAGCTGAATGTGTATACACACACAATGAGGCCTGGCCAGCTCTAAATGATGGAGACATTATACCCTCTAGTGGTAGGAATATACGTCACTCATAAACACCTGCTGCACAAGCCACCACTTTGCCTTGTTTAAGGAGACGTGTTCCAGGATGGAGGCTCATAAGGCTCAACTAAGTAGATATTGAGCCTGGCTTAAATTCTTGTGGACCAGGCACCAGGCAGTGTCCTTTATAACAGATCAGCTTCTCAAGAATGAAACAGAAAGTCTTGGCCAGAAAAATGGGTGCTAACAACCTAAATTTGTGTACTTAATGGCATGAAGTACCTTTATTGCTAGCTAGTTCAACACAACATAAACCAGGAATAACTGCAGCAAAGCCACTTTCTTTTTATTTTTCTTTTCCTCCATTTTCTGTTCTTAGATAGTCTCAGCTATTAACACAGAATTACCTCTAACTTTATGAAATAATGCAGCCAAATAGTAAAAAACTTTTCATGCTTGGTTTTCATCAGCAATATATCCTGCAGGGTTAAAAAAATCTCGAGGAAGCAAAGTATCCTATGTTTGGGTATAATTAAAAATATAAACATAAAAATTTACTGAGAACAGGAAAGGTTTATTACCTGACATTTGAGATCATATTCCTCTAGGTAGTTTTATCCTTATACAACAGCAGTTGCCTCAGAAAAGCAATGGGAGGGTTAAGCATGTTCAATTCATGCCTGCTAATATATAGTAGGTTGCAGAAAGCAGCTTATGAATTTGCTTTTGAAAGTCTGGTGTTTGGGGTTTGCTAAGCTATTTGCCTAAGGGCAGGATGACATTCCTGTGGCATGTGCTTTCTTGAATTGCACATAATTCACACTCTTTTTTGCCTAAAACCAGAATTAAAAAAAAAAAAAGGGAAAAAAACCAACTTCAATAAATAGTAGTTGATAGTAAAAGGTAACAGGTATTTACCTGGATTCTGCTCTGTGATGAAGCATACATCACTTCTAAAGTTTGGCAGTGGCATACTGGTGTTATAACCATTAGCTTAGAAACAAGTATTATTTACTGCAATGCTGATCCAAACCAGCATCCCATTTTCAGATTCTCCACCACATAATTCAAAGCAACATTGCTTCATTTCAGTCGTGCTCAGAGTCACAGTTTTGTTGTTATACATTAGTCAATTCATTTAACTTTGCTGTCCTGCAAAAACTAGTTAAGTCAACACTTTGTAATTAATTTGAGGTCTCTGACTAAATTCTGCTTTCCCCATTTCAGGGTTCCTGTGAAGAAGGAGATTTACTAAAAGGTAATGGCCAGTATTGTTGTTTCTTCTGCTCTTGCCAGGGGCCAGAATGCTTCAATAAACCCTATCACCACGACACACTGCTGTACAGTAATTATTGCACAGCCATCCACGTATCAGATAAAGAAATCAGTAGTTTATAGGTTGGACTTATAATCTTGCTTTTGATCATTTAAAATTAACATAGGCCACATAGGTCTCCTCTGTCATAATCTTGTTTTCTTGTCAAGAGCCAGATTAACTAATATATGCTTGTGTTGAAATAAAGCGCAGAGTTTTCAAAGATTTCTTTTCCAAAGCTGTGCTAAGTCTTTCCCAGATGTGCTGGTCCAGCTGAGAGCACAGGCCAAGCTCTTTGCAAGCAAAGCTGCAAGCTTTGGCCTCATTTGGCAGGCTTGCGCCAGGGGCACACATCTGTGTGCATCCCTCTGTGGCATTCCACCAGGGAGCCAAGGGTTAAAATGTAGAAAAGATACTCTTTGCTCAGCTGGTCTGCACAAATAGGGACTGACAACTATCCTAAGGGGTAACAGCCATTGGGACATAATACCTTACTATTAAATGGCATCTGGGGAAAGACAAGAGATCTTTTAAGGTTCCCTTTTAGGGAAAAACTTAGATGACTTTTTCTTTTATTAGACTTCAGAGATTCTGCCCAGTTCAGCCTCATGGCACAAACCCAATAGGAATCAGTCTTCAGTAGTCCTACTGTTTGTGGAATGGCTAATTTCACAGTCCAATTGGAAATTCTTAATAAGGGTAACATTATTTACTCTCTTTTATAAGATTGTTTGAAATCCTTAATATTGTTCAAAATCCTTATTAAACTATTATCATACACTGACTGAAGAATAACAAAGCTGAGAACAAATAACAGGTCTGGCCATTTGTAGGGGATGAAAGGGAGAGAAAACAAATCCAGAGGCTTGGATAAGAGGTAGAGAAGAGACACTGAGGAAACTAAAATTCACTGGGGAAAGAAGATTCTTGGAGAAGAGGAAAAAAGGATAGAGGACATCCAGTGGCAGGGTTGAGGGACGTGAAAACATGCAAGAGACAGGTGAGGTGAGATAAATGAACATGTATGGAAAGATGAGAGATCAAGGACAAGAGAAGGGGCATAGGCTTTTATTTTTTGAGCTTAGCTTATGATACAGCACTGGAACTGTTCCTGTTGCAGAGAAAAGCCAGTCAGCAACTGAAAATCTTCTACACTCCAAACTTCCCTGGAGTTTTGCAGCTGGCAGAAAAAGGAAACCAGATAGGCTACAAGTTCAAAATGTACTTTTGGAAACGTACTTGGTTTTCCAGGGAAATGTGGGCATTTCTCATGGCCTGCATTTTTTCAGATAGCTAACAAAAACAAGTTATGCTCCCTTGTAAGTTAATAGCAATGATTCAATTAACATCAAGGGATTCAGTCCAGAATGAGACAAAACAGTGATGCTTCTGCAGGTAGATATGCTGATCATAAAAAAGACTTAAAAGTCAAATAGAAGTCCTAACAATCAGTGCCCCAGTTACTGCCTTACACTATTACTGGGAATATTATTAGAATAAACTCTATGCCAAGCAAACTATTCTTGTTTCTCTTATGCAAATACATGCAAGAAAAGTTGGAAACAAGCTTTTTCTGGGTATATGAGACTTGTCATCACCTGGTTCAAAGTACAGCCTTCAGCCTCTCAGGAAAGAACAGATGGATGGAGCTGATGTGCAGGCAATGGAAGAGAAAGATATTTCTCATTATGGATGATCTAAATGTAGTATCCTTTTTAGTAACCATCTTCTTCAGTGTCTGTGGAGAAGCTGTTATGACATTACTCTCTTGGCAGCAGGAATCAGAAAACTCTTTTGGTGAAACACACTTCCCTTTAAATGCAGTTGCTGCTTTTTCTGGCTTCATGAACCAGTCATTCTGTCTATCCCAAAGTAGTTTTTCCTTGCTTCTCTATGTTTGCTGCTAGACATGTCCCTGAACCATTGCTAACTCAATGCATCACGCCTTTACAAGGAAAAGTCAGTTGGGAGATAAGATGTTCCCAGTCTTCATGTAATCTTGGTGTGATTTGATGTGACCTCCTTCCTGCCTCCTCTGCCTGCCTGCCTCAGTGGGAACATAGTCGATAGGCAGCAGGTTTGAACCCCTCTCAGTCTTGACAGACTCTCCCATCTTTTTAATGTTTACACACCATGTCTTCCAACATTTTGCTTCATGAAGGTGTGCTGGGTGCAGGTGCCCAGGCACTGGCAGCGGTGGCTGCAAGGGCGGTCTCTGTGAGGAGAGGTGAGGGCTGCCCTGTGCCAGACACAGACAGTTCCAGCCAGCTCCAACGGACCCACCACAGGGCACAGCCGAGCCTCTCAGACAAAATGGTGGTATGTCTTGGAAAACGTATTTAAGGAAGGCCAAAAATGCCACATAGGCAGAGAAGAGTGAGGGAAAAAAGTGTGAGAAACAGCACTGCAGACACCTAGGTGAGAGCAGGAGGAGGTGGAGGTGGTGCTCCTCCCCTACAGCCTCTGGAGAGCCCACACTGGAGCAGGTTTATCCTGAAGGACTGCAGCCCATGGAAGGGCCCATGATGGAGCAGAGGAAGAGTGTGAGGAGGAAGGAGAGACAGAGAGGAACTATTATGGACTGACCCTATAACCCACTGTTCTCCATCCCCCTGCACCACTTGGGGTGGCAGGAGATAGAGGAGTTGGGAGCGAAGGAGTGAAATTGAGCCTCGGAAAAAGGGGGGTATGCAGTAAAGGTGTTGCTTTAATCTGCCTTTGTTTCTTGCTACCCAGATCTATTTTAATTGGCAATAAATTAAATTAATTTTCCCCAAGTCGAGTCTGTTTTGCCCATGGCAGTAATTGGTAAGTGATCTTCCTGACTTTATCTTGACCCATGAGTTTTTTCGTCTTATTTTCTCCCCTTGTCCTGTTGAGGAGGGGCAGTGAGAGAGCAGCTAGGTGGGTTTCTGGCTGTAGTCCAAGCTCAATCTATCATGGAGGGTTAGGCAGAGCAGCAGCTGAGCATACTACAGCCAAGATCAATGGGATCTATCGCAGCCTTCACTCATCCTATGCCCAGTGCCTGTACTTTGGGAGCAAGTCACTGCCAAGATAAGTCTGCAATTCAGACAGAAAAATGTTTGATTCAAAGGACTCTGCCTATTTAAGCTTCCTTTTGAGCCCACTGTCCATTTCATAGTCTGAGTAGTTTTGGTCTAAGGAGCACTTCTCTCCCTGAGATCACAGTAATTAACTCCTCTGCACTAAACCCCTTAATGAAACATTTGACTAGAAAATGAATGATATCATTTAAGCTACTTGGTGCCACAGCTTATGGACTGACGTAGGTGAGGACTTATGTTTCTTTTTCAACCTTTCCTTTTCTTCTCTTAGAGAAAAATATGTTCTCTATTTATTTTAGTCCAAGTATTTCAGTACATTCTCTATGGCATTTCAGAAATAATTGGTAGCAGTAACAGTAGATCTGTAAGACATTTTTGTGTCAGCACCAATTCCACCCCCTCCCTCCATGATCAGTGAATCTGTTTTCTTTTCCAAGCCTTTTTTCCCTCAGAAACATTTGCTAAAATCTCTAATTTCTTTGTCTAGCTACTTTGACAAAGAAATGCTGTTATTCTTAACATAAATATAAGTTGTACAGAGTTTTCTGTTGAATTCTATGTATTGTTTTTACTCTGTACCCAAACAGACTTTTTAATCTCTCTTTTTCTTTCCCCCCCCCTTTTTTTTTTTAATGTAGGAACACTTGCAGAGCTAGTTCTCGTCAGATATAATATTCTCTGCCAGACTGAACGCCCTTTAGGCTGTGATTGTTTTTGTGTGGAACTAAAGGGCAGAAGGGCAAAGGGAGCCTAACCAACCCTTGCACAAGCACTAGGTATTATGGGGTCCTGCATTTCTTTGAAGTAAGATATCCTTGTTCTAGTCCTCCTCTCTGCATCGCTTAAGAGGGCACAGAGAAGACCAAACATTCACACACACATACCTCCCATCAAGCGTACTGTAGTAACTGCATGCTACAGAGCTCTGAGAGACACTGTGCCAGCCACAGGCACAATGCCACGTGGACTTTTCTCTGGAGTAATGTTGCTGCTCACTGCCAGTACCACAGAGCTGTTCTTTAAAGGCAGTTGCTACAGGACTCTCTATTTTTGTGGTTTAACTGTGAGGTGATGGCTCTGTCTGTGTGAGTGAGTGGGAACCATGTGAACATACATAGGAAATTATTGTCTTGGCTCTAGGGTAAATGTTGAACAAGACAAGTCCCAAAGGTTTGCATTTGTTTCTAATCAACAAAGTCTGCGCTGTAACAAGAGACAGAAGACACTCTCCTGCCATGGGCAAGGCTCATTATGCATAGAGGAGCTCACATACTGCTTTCAGAAGAACTGCTAAGAAGACAAGCAGAACAATGTTATACCTTACTGGACAGTGTTAACATTTGACAGTGTAGTAAGTTACAAATTAAGCCCTCTTCCATAGAAACTTTCTGTAACAAATTGGATGACAATAGCCTTAAAAATTTATCGTCTGCCTCTTCAAAAGAATGTTGTCAGAAAGAAAGCAAACATATGAGCCACATGGTACTCTCAGCATATCTCTCTTGTCTCTTCCTTAGCCACAGTAATTTCATTTCCACCAATGCCACCTCAGCAGGGAGAGAAAAAGTTTCCAGGAACAGATAAAAGGGACAGCAGCTTCCAAGCTCTAACAAAGGAAAGCCTGCTTAAAAATCAGCTGATTTTACTGGGTGTAACCTAGGAATCCAGGGAAAGAAGAACCTCAAACTGAATTTATTGGCCCCTGCCAAGGCATTCCCAAGGTCTGACTGGAGCTGAAACAGCCCTGCCCATCCACGCAGGGTTTTATCACTTCAGGGAAACAGATCAAGATCATTAACTTAATTTCTTGTGTTTTATTGAAATCTGTTCCACACCATTGACCTTCAAGACAGGTAGATCATATTACAAGAAAAACAACAAGGAAAGCAATATGATTCTGAATAAGAGGAGGCTTTATTAAGTATTAGAAAGAGAAAATAGTTTACCTCAAAATTTGTGTGCAGCATGGGAATCCATCTATCTTTTATTAACTTACACAACTTCTTCCATTTGGCAATACTTTTTTCCTAGCTCTTCTTGCTCCTTCCCCCATGTACCCTTCTCCTCCTCTTTTCTAGTTTCCAGAGCTGCTGCTTCTCTGCTTCATTTTTCCACATTTCAACAGTGCTGAAATCTAGCCATACAGTGCTGCTGATATTTAGGGACTATCAATAAACTTAATACAGAACTGATGTAAAAAAACCTCATTAAAACAACTCTATATCTTCACCAAGATCTGTATAAGGCCCCACTCATTGCATTTACAGCTGGCTTAAATTGTCTTCCACTCACTGAGACTTTTCTGTGAATGTAGCATGCGTCTTCTTTGCCCACCGTTGGATCTTGTTACTGGTTTTATTGTGAGGTTTTCCTTGCATTCAGGTAGTAAAATATCCAGAAAAGAGAACTCAGTGAAACAATCTTTTTGATAGTATCCTTATTCATGTGAGATACATGACAACATACCCCAAATTAGAAAAGACCAAAGAATCGCATACCCTGAAGAGAAATTGAAATCACTGTAAATGTTTAACTGAGAAGAGGGGCAAATACAAGAAGATACCATAAGTATTTGAACTATAATGATTTGTGTGAGGTAATTATATTGCAAGATTCTGTTCGTGATAGTCCATGACACAATAATGATGTGTATCTAATGACATTTGAATGCAGAAAGTTTCAAAGTGATAAAAGCTTTTAAAAAAATCATGTAAGGCATAAGTACAGTGGGAAACAAAGAGTCAGAGAAGCCAAAATTTTATCAGATTCAGAATAAGATTGAATATTCATATGCATATCCGTAACCATTTGATAACAACAAAAATGTGTCACATAATACAGATCAAGATTTCAACTGGTGTTGAAAGAAGAGGAGAGAAGAGCTCTATACCCTCACATTTGCCTGATAGGTCTTTCTCAGAGACATCTGCCACATTTATCTCAAAGATAGAAAGCCTGTTTTCATGGCCACTAGTTCTCACCCAGTATGCCAGTTCCTGTTTTCTTTGAAGCTGAGTGATCTTATAACTGAATGTGACCACTTACCACTTTTCCTTGCATATCATATGCTTCTGCTACTGTGCGTTAGGAAAGTGAGGGGGAAGAGATCAACAGATTTGATTATAAACTGGTATACTTAGTCTGACCTCAAGCGATGCTGGCTGAACTACATCTATTTGTACCAGGACCTGCACAATATTCTTCCTCAGTCACTGCTGTCAGATGTCCTTCTTCATTTAAAGGTTTTGAAAATATGTCCTTGGAGAGGGTGTTTCTTCATATGTGAAAAGATAGTGACTAGAAGAAGAGGTAGCAGGGACCCTATAGTTCCAAGGGAATAAATCGTGAGTTTTCTTATCTTCTGTGTTTCTACTACTGAACTGTACCAAATATATTGCTGCTCTTGCTAATGGGCATGTTTTTTAGAGTGTGCTCATATTAAAACAGAGTCCCTGACTTTAAAAGCTATAATGGCACCTTGAAATCTCTGGACCTTCAACTTTCCAGGGAAGATGTTGTGCTGCAAGAAGTAAAGTGCTTCAGAAGACAACAGTTCCCAATCTCCAGATGTTCAACTCCTTTCGAAGTGTGTGCTGGGCTATCTTATGTTGAAATCTGAGGGGGAGGGAATCTTCCAGTTAGTTGTTATGTTGTTGTCAAGACTAGGCTGGAAGGTCTAAAACCAAGGGAAAACAAAAGATCCTCCATCCTCAAAAAAAAAAAAAAAAAAAAAAAAAAACCCCCAAAAAAAAAAACAAAAAANTTATCAACAAAGCAAAAGCCAAAAAAAAAAAAATCCCTTCTAAAGGAATTACTACATTAAATCATTTCAAACAGGGTCTCTGCCAGACTCCACTCCCTTGTAGTAACATAACTAGAATGATTCACTGAGTCAAGAGGTTGCCAATAACCACTGTATTTCATGGGCTTTTCAGATTCAGCAGGAAATAGCAAATTAAGGGTCAGTTAAAACCCTTATATACATGAGGCCTGCCATGGCATAGAGTGGGGAAGGGATCATATGTGCTTGCCATTGTGATGGCTTCAAAATGTACCATACTTAAAGAGGGCTTAAATGGTTTGTGGAAAAAGACATTTCTTGTTCTACCTATATGTAACATTCCCACATGGCTCCTGCTGTGACTTGATCTGGTTTTCTCTTTCCACCAAAAAAAAAACCCCAAACTTTCAGATGTCTGGTAATGGCAGTCACATACAGCTTCTGCCTTTCCACTCTTCCCCTGAACCTGGAAATTAATAGGTGCAACAAAGGTGAGGGAGGGATCCTTTTAAAGCTTTTCCTATTTAATGCACCTGCATCTAGCTGATAACATAAAGTCCTTCAGAAGCTATTATAGAATCACAAAATAGTTTAGGTTGGAAAGACCTGTGGAAGTCCTGTGGCCCAGACACCTGATCAGATCATGAGTAAATGTTGAATTAGAGCAATTTGCTCAGGCCTGTATCCAGTCAAATTTTAATAGCTCCAAGGATGGAGATTTTACAACCATGCTGGGAACCTGTTCCGGAGTTTGACCACCCTTGAAAGGTGGTTCTTTTATCTAATCAGAATTTTCTTTGCTTTAATAAGTCTTTTGATTTAAGAAGCCTGGAGAAGGAAACAGATCCCTCTATTTCTTCCATATGCCCTGTTGGAAAGACCCTCATAAAGCCCTTGCTGATTTTGCATACTGTATAACATTTTTGTTTGGCTTGTTTTCACTTGGTCCTATTTGCCTTCCCTTGTCTTCTCCCCTTTGCCAATCCTGACCCCCCTCAACACCTACAGTGCCCCTATTTTGGGACAGAGATGCCAATGGCAATACATTTTGGTGCCAGGGCTGTTTCCTTGTCAAAGGCTTCAGAGCACTCCAGCTTTGGCTGCAAGGGTGCTGCCTGCATTCATGGTTGTTGGCTGTTCTCAATCCATTCCCCAGGGACTGTTTACCTTGCTGCTGGTATTGGGAATTTAGCAGGAATCTAGCAGTGGTCTGGCTGGCATCAGGGTTTACATCCTACACTCAGTTGTATGTGAAACCACTGCAAACTGTTTTCTTTATACCCTGCATTTACTACAGCTCAATACAGAGCCTTGACATTGCCAATTTGAGCCATGCCACTCATACTTAAAAAAAAAAAAAAATCAGTTCTAATATACAGAAAACACCAAATTTCAGTTTTCAAAGATGCCAAATAGTAGGAATCTGTTGAATCTGTTTAATTAACAGCAGGGGAAAAAATCAATGCAGCAGGGGAAAGTGTTTTAATGTGTGAAGTTTTTAATTTTTTCCTGACCATTCAGCAATTGTTCAGATGGGCTGGATGTCCTGGCTTAATAAGCCATACGGGAAAAAGTCTCAACACCATTAATACTGCTCAGAACAACCTAAATCATGGAGGGATCCTCAAATTTGATGATTCCTCCCTTCATCTGACTATACTGGCTGCTCCAGAACACATCATCATAATCTGTTTATGAAACCAGACATTACCAAAAACACAGTGAGGAGAAGAACCAGCAATCACCAGCGTATGACCAATTGCTGTGAGAGTCAAATGCCTATGTTCCATTGAGGAATACAATTCTTTCACCTTCTTGGGTTGTTCTGTAGCACATGCACATCGCACTTTGTTGCCTTTTCTGTTCCTCCCTTAAGCCGTCAACTCTCCATACACATAAATACAGAGAGATTCGCTCTTTGTTTTCAAACCACAAGGCTTCTATAGAGTTATTGATACTTCTGTTAGAGAACTAGGACTTGAGCATACTGGAAAAAGGAGCTTCTCAGGAGATTTACAGACTGTAATGATTTGTGCATAGGGAAACCTTTCTGGTTTTGGTTCCCAGCTTCACACTTAGTATGCTGGAGAAAATTTGTCATTAAATAAAAAATAACAGCAACAAGAAGAAAAATGCATTTATGAATGGATGATTAAAACTTTTTTTTAATTGGGATGGTGGGTAGATCTCTTCCAACTCCCTTGCCTCAGAAAGCCAAGCATTTATATACACTTTCATTATGAACATGTAAGACAAGGAGGTGAATCTGAATTGCAGGTCAGACTTATTCACCTCATTTTCTGTCCCTCCCAGATGAGTCTAGGAACTCAGTCCTTTTCCTTTCTTGCAGTCTGCTGCACAATGACAGTAAGGAATATGATGCATTTGTCCCTAGAATACAGCAGAAGAGAACAAAAAAGTTTGGAAAAAGACTTTTCTGTTGGGTCTGAGGGAATGAGGGATAGAAGATGGTTTGGAATGGTCCTTGATGTGTTTAAAATTTTGTTTCTCAGTTAAATCATTCAAGTTTTCTTGCAGTAAAAAATAAGCTCTCATTCCCTGCAAAAAAGTCTTTCTCCTGAAGGCATTACTTATATGATACTCTACTGGTGCAGAATAACAAGTGTTTGGGAAACTCCTGCACTGACAAACCATTGAAGTTTAAGTTCTCTGCTATCTTTCTTCTCTTCTGAGAGAAGTTTACAGGGTGGAAGACAGTGAAAAAAATCAAATACTTATAGTCTTTTTTGTGTAATCACGAAGATAATTCATGAATATATGCATACATAGATGCATACATACGTACATACACATATATACAAATATATCTAAGCTCTCTTAGAACATAAATAGAACAAATGTTAGATCTATGGGTGAGAAAACCTGGTCCTGATTGTTTAATTGTGTAAAAAGATAGGAAATTAGACTGAGTCTGAGGTCCAACTGAGAGGTAATTTAAGGCCTGTACCTGAGGAATGAAAAAAATACAAGTAGAGAAAAGATGAATGAGAGAAGCCAGAAGCAGAACAGGAGGGGAATATTGTCTGAGTATCTGTCAATTAACAGAGGTTGATTGTGACCCTTCAGTTATATAATAGCAAGGGCAGTGATGTTACATCACAGCAAAGAGATGATAAATAGATTGACTGTCTTATCTTTTAGTATTTTTCTGTGATATTATTCCTGGAAAACAGAAGTCTGAGGGTAATATCTGTGGTTGTAAGAGCTACAGAGATCTACTATTAAAGTACAGATCACTGGAAAATGCAGTAGAAGATCTGGGAGAAAAGACACTGCATCAGGTATGTGTGGAAAAAAAACCACCAGATAGCTTACTGATATGGAAATGAACCTAGGAGTTATCATGGGGAAAAATTAATCCACTACACAGCTACAGTAATAAAGGAAACTCAANGATGTTGTATTTTTACTAATAGAACCCATCTGAAATGCAGCAAGCAGCACTGATCACCATATCACAGACAGGATATCATCATTGAAAAGAGCACTGGAAAAGATCCTGAAATCAACAGGAGGATGGCTACCAACTTTAAGCGGTTTGGAAGCTTGTCTTACAATTAGAAAAAGGTTTAAAATGCAACTGTAGTGTTTTTTAAAAAGCTATGCTAAAAAAAAAAATCCCAAATCATCAACATTTCTTTATTATTAGGAGTTTAATTTTATTCTGAAACGCACTATTATTACCTCATTTTGAAAGTCTCTTTTCCTATGTTTGATGTGTTACTAAAAAGTCTTTATCTACTTTGTCCACTGCCTAAATGGACTGGTGGTACGTCAAAAAACTTAGTTCCTTACAGACAGGCAAAGTTTTTACAGGTTAATTTGAAGTGTACTTCCTAGTTTTACCTTCTCCCATTCAGAATAATTGATAGTATTGTAATAAAAATAAGTACTTCCTCAAACCATTTGCTTGCAGTTTGTCAAAATTTAGAATTAAGATTTCAATTTTTTTGGTATGTTTGTGAAACATTTTGGTCCAGTATTGAGTGGTAAGCTTAAATTTGCTCTTAAGTTACTAAGCTTCCAAACTGATTTTTTTCTAGCCTCATTCAAAGGCAGCTGAAAAGATAAATTTCAAATATGACACATTTATCAGTCTTACATATTAAGCTAAATCTGAGAATGTATATTAAATGATTTTGAAAGCTTATAATTTTATAGCCTATTTTCAAAACCTGTATATTTTAATTTTTCCTTTAATTCCTAACTGATGGGAATATCTACCCTATTGTCATTGCTAGACTGTAAATTCTAGAAAATGAGGATTCAATATTCAAATACCAAGTCAACAACAAGAACTTGATATACTTTATTGATAAATCTAACCAAATTGGTGAACAAAATAATTAAAATCCCAGGATATGTAAAGTTAGGTTATCAATAAATAGCTGAAACAATATGTTTGCATGAAGGATGCGTTTATGTTTACAAGCTTCTTGGGCAATACAGCTCCAGTCTAGAGAGCCTTTAATAAAATCTCCATGATTCTGGTTTTGTAGGATCTACAGCTTAAATTGGAAAAACCTTCCTCCAAAAAATGTATGAAGACTGTTTTTGAATTCCATTTCTTTTATAAGTAGCAATACTTCATTTAAATTGCTTTTAAATGCTTGATATTTTAACTAGTTGGCAAGAAGCAAATTTTGAGAAGTACACCTCACCCCCTCCCGCTCCTGAATTCTCAACAAAACATTAGCAGAAAAATGGGGAAAATATCACCATTGGGCCCAAAGAAACCTTTAGTAGGTTATTCCAGATGAAAACGAGTAATTGTTCAGGCTTGTATAGAACAATAGCTTAAAATGTAAAAGTCTGTTATTTCAGAACAGCACTAGTTTTAATACTAACTTAGAAATAAAGCCAACAGTTGTGCTTTTGCCTTTTTCCCCTTACATATATTAATTAAGGTGTGTTTAACTCCCATCCCCAAGACCTACTCCCTCCATTATGAAACTAGTATTAATCTTCCTACAAAGCAGATCTTTCTGTGCCTTCAGCATGATGAAGGGAATTGACATGACTGATAGCAATCAGTTATTCACCCCTGGGTGAGAGAATTGGTAACAGAGTGGCAAGTTAATGAAGAATTAGGAGTTAGATCTCAGATCTGGGAAAGATTTCTTCAGAGATTATTTAAGACATGTTAAGTCTTTCCTCTGGCAATAAAATCACCACCTGAGTTGAAGGGACATCAACAAGGAGACTAAATCACATCTTCCACCTGCCAACTCGTCACTCAATGACTCTCAGCAAGTCAGCACAAAAATATGCCACTGCACATGGATGTTGTTAAGTTTCTAAAACAAATAAACACGCAATCAAATGTCTCCATCATATAAAATACTGCAAACTGAAATCTCCACACCTGTTTGTGCAAGCAGTGTTTCACTCTGGGGACAGCAGGTCCTCCAGGATGAGAGGGATGGAGGTTTTGTGGCAGTGCAGTTATGGCTTCCAGCTCCAGACTTGGGCCTCAGGTTAAGGCGATAGATGTGGGTTTCTCCTGCCTAGTGTCTCACATACCTCTTAACTTTACTCTGGCTTTGTACACAGTTTTCCAAACATAGGGTCCCCAGACTAAGCCTCTGAGATGAGATTAAGTCATCTTCTTAATCAGTAGTAGATGTTTTCAAAAGGAGATTCTCACCCCAGGAGCCTCTTCTTTGGTGTGTATAGTTCAAGGTCCACACATATCTTACTGGGCACACAAAACCTGGAGTCCCCAAAAAGGGGACTTACATGGTCTGTAGGCTCCTATCTTACCTTAAATTAACATACAAGTTTATCTACATTTCACTTTATCTCACACTGAAACATGAATGAAAACTAAGGTTCAGAAATCTGGCAAGGAACAGAATGACTTCAAAGAGCAAAGACCTGGATGCCTCCTGGTGCCTGAGGGCTAAATCCTGGTGTTAGTGAGTCCAGCATGCTATTTCTGTTTCCACGTGACAGTTCCTATCCTCTCCCTAAACAAAGAGGTGTAAATTCCCAGAGCCAAATTCCCAGAGTCTGGCAACCAACCAGAAGACAGACAAACAGAAAATAATCTGTCAAGACCCTTGGCTTAACATAACACATGAGCATGGGCGCAAAATTCTTCTCTCTTTGGCATATGCCTTTACTCATCATGAGGAAAAAAAACAGGAGAGGACTATTTTCAATGACTCATACAGAATTTCTCTTAGCTAAGGGCTACCTTGTTGCCTTGTCCCTCTCAGGCCTTCTTTAGGTAAACACAGAGACAACAAAACGTTGTACAAAACAATTCTTCTTGGAAGCATGGGTAGAAAAATGGTGTGTTAGTCCTGGCAGTTCAACCACCTTTGGCAACAAAACAGTGGGCTCTCCTTTGCATTTGTTGCATTTTCTATATATGTCAGCCATGAGATAGTATGAAGGGAATAGGAACATATCGTTTTATCACTATTTTCTCTAATCTTCCTTTATTAGAACAAATCCCTGTATTGTCAGGGATTAGGGTCAGGCAAGATCTGTTGAGCGCTCAGCCACACTGTGGCTGGTCTTTATGCTAGAGCATAGAATATAGAATAAAGAGAAATTATTTGCACCCAAATCAACTGTTAAATGGCTCAAAGTACCATATGCCAAATATGCTTTAGTGCCTGATGAACAGTTCCTGTGTGTGCTGCCCTTGGGACAGGCAAGTCACTGTCCTGTCTCCCCTGGAGTCCACAAGCTTTTGACGGGAGAAGCAAAAGGAGAGATAGCAGGCAGGGAACTGTGCTTCAGACTTTCTTCATCATGCCTGAAATCTTGTGAAGATCATTACAGAAATGAGGTTTGGGCGGTTGATTGTGGTGGTTTTTCTCTTCACAAACCACAAAGAGACACAATTAGCTGTTGGTTACACTGACACTGCCCACAGCTAGTCTTCTCAGCAGAGAACATTTTCTGTATGGCATTCATTCAACTACAGCTTTGTTTCAATTTTCAATTCATCTCTGTGGAGTTAGTTAGTTAATTGTGCTTTGCAAGTGACAATTTACAGTTGGAGACAACACCCTTTTTCCTAACCAGAAGTCACTTAGCCTCAAGGCACTGTATTAAACTCTGATATAACTAGTATATTCAGCCTGTATGGTCTATCCTCAGTGATGAGTCTTGATTATTTCAAGCTTGATTTATAGAGGTTCCAGGTTTCCTGAAGCAGAAATTTCTTCTCAGCAAATGAGACAGTGTAGCAGCACAGGCTTGGAATGCAAAAGCCAGAGAAAATATTCTGTGCCCAGTGGCCACCACCAAAGAAACCTCTTTTTTTTGTGCTCATTACCCATGAATCTTGTCACATTTTAATTGAGAGTGCCATGTAGGGATGTGGGTATGACAGGTATTCTCAAATGGAGGACACGGTAAGACCAGAGTATGATTTCATGAGATGGTCTGCCCAAAGAGTTAGTTATACAGACCCTAAATTACAGCTTGGGTACTTGTCTGAAAGTAAAGGGATGAGATCATAGGAAGTCTGAGGAGCACCTGGATAGGCATATTCTCTGTGTGTTGGCCCATGGGAGAGAGTGAGTATACCAGAGCCAAAGTGTAATCAGTCCAACTGAAGAACAGAACTAATTTAACTCTAGGAGATATAGACCATGCTCAAAATGAAACACCTGTGCTGAAAGGAGGCTTTCCATGGAGCAGAAAAGAAACCAGGTAGCCAGAAACCAGATAAAAGAAACCAGAAGCCTTGAAATTCTGTTATCCAAAACATTACTTCTCCCTTACTCATGCTATTGACTAAAGAGGACTTTTCAAAATCAGATCTGATGTCTTCTCTTCCCTCTTCATGAGATGTCACCATCTCCCTCTTGCCAAAGACAAACTCCTACATAACCCCAGGTCCCAGTTCTTAAAAATGCATAAATGTTCAGTGGAAATGGGGCAGAATTCCAAAGCCTCCCTCTCTTAACCGAGTGCCCTTATCAGTAGCATACATGGTCATACTTATACATTTTATCTCCCTCTTCTGAAGAACATGTAGCAAGACTATCAAAAGGACAGCTTCAGTGATGACATTCATGCAAGAGTAAGTGGCAGTTATGATATGCACCAGGGTATGGGAGACTCTCCCAGAAGGGCATTGGAGTCGAGTCTCCTACATCCTCGGTGAGTGCCCTAAACTCTAATTTTTCCAAATGGGAAGCTGGGGTTGGAGCTTCAGTGATCAAAATGTAGGTGAAAATTTAGGCATCTTTAAAGAGCAGCAGAACATGAACCAGGTTCATAATGGCTGAAGTTTTAGACCTAGGCACTTACAGGTGGTATTGAACACATATGTTAGGGAAGCTGGTTGTTCAATTTCTTTATTTGTATGTGTGGAGGGTAGTGATGTTGGATATGCAGGTGCTTCAGCTTTTTTTCTGTTTTTTTTTCTGTTAGGAGAATACACAGCTGTTTCCCAGATGCCCTTCTAAATTCCAATAGACGTTTAAGCAAAAATGCACTAGGGAATGTGAGGCACTCAAATGCTTAGCAATGGGTGGAAGAACAGGAACAATAAAACCAGTTGAGGAATAGGTGCTCCTACTTATGTTTGGATTGGTGAGGGTGATAGACAGTCCGTGCTTTCTCAGCCCCTCATCTAGAACAGATGGACATGGAGGAGAGGCAGAGGAAGGAAGTCACCCCTCAGTTCTTCTCTGCTATTGGCTGAATACAGGAATTCAGTTTTCATTCTGAATTACTGCAAGTGGGCACAAAGGAGTCTCAGGTGCAAATTTTATTCTTAATCCTTGAAGAAGCTACAGGGTTTGTGGGGAGGGCATGTCGCTTTTGGGAGGGGCAAAGGGAGGGGGAAAGAAGGAAGGATCACAGTGACACTCTGGTTACGCGCACCTCCACTGGGAACACCATGCCCTCCCTCAGTGTAGAGTTTCGACATTCATCACTCTAAGTCAACATCGCTTATCAGATGTTTTCTTCTTTCACTACCTGCTTTGTACACCCTCTAGCATGCTTCTGGTGGAGCAGTTCTCCCTCACAAGCTAGGGCTCTGTCTCTAGAAAACAAGGTAGGTTTCTTAAGATAGCCCTGTGATAAAAAAGTGTTTATCACATAGTTCTGCAATTTCTCACGTGTTTGATGAACTCACCCACCCCCTGCTCACTAGTCTGCCTCCCTTGGGCTGCTCTCACCATGCCAGACCTCCGGGGATTTTTCTGCAGCTGCCATACTTGAAAAAAAAAAGAAATACTTTTACCTACTGCTAAAATGTTCTCTCCTTCTGTCTCTCAGTGTAAAACCACTCCAAAATGCAGCAATAGCTATTCACCACATGTCGATGACTGGTACAAAAAATTGATCTGACAGAGCTCAAAACAAGAGCAATTTCAATAAAGAAGAGGGGAGAATGACATGTCATTTGCTTCCAGTCCTGGGCATACCCAAGAAGTTAGTTCTTAAAACTGAGGTATGTTTAGGCCTCTAATTCTTTTTTTTCTTTTTGGCTTTTACTGAACTCCAGATAGCTGACTTCATAAAAGTTAAAGAAGTTTTTAAACCCTATAAAACCCCAGTTTTATAGGGTTAGTGATGTAACTAAAAGAAGCAATTACAATGTAAGAAATCCAATTACATGAATACGTGTGGATGCATTTAAAACCCTACAACATTTCTAAACCACAGTTTTCTGTTACATATCCAGGTAAATACAGAATATTTGTTGATAAAACAAAGCATAAATTGCTATTGCCCTCTTTTTGAAACTTTCTGATTAATTTACAACCAGGTGGCATGACAGCCATCTTCAATCAGAACAATCTTTCTTATAGACCATCATACCAATTTTCTTTTTACAGATAAGTAACAATTATAAGCCTTGAACATTAAAATAAACTCTTTCCTCAAGTTCAGGACATAAAATTAACATAATCTGGATCATAGCCTACAACCAAATTCCCATTTTCATTAAGACTTTATATTACATTCCAAAATTGTATTTGTATCATATTTGGTTAGGCATCATATTGACAGTCAATAAAGTCAGAGATGCAATAACTGAAAGTGTTTATTCGTAAGAATATTGTGGACCCATATTGGTAATCTCCATCAAAGAAAATAGGCAGTTCCTCTGAGCAATAATTTGTACAGCTGACATGTTTGTCACTGGGACTTTGGTCTGTCATGACACAATGACTTAGCTTGATAAATCTCACTCCTGTCACACTGTCACTGTCTTTAAGGAAAAATTTGCACTAACTTGTGCCAAAGAAAGGAGATAATGTAGAGAACAGGCCACATTCAAAGGGATTTGGCTTTATGAAGAAAAGAAAGAATGTGTTGAGGTTACTCTGATGAAAGGGTTTTTTTGTGCATTATGTCCTGCTTTAAGTGCTATGAGCACTAGAGGTGGCATCTACAAACTCAGATTCTTAATCCAACTAAAGAGTTGCAGGTTTTCAGCAAATGAAGATCATCAACAGACTAGAGAAATTATCTTCGGTGTCTTCCTTTTTTTCTTGCCCAATGTCTTGTTGCCAATGTGTTCACAGAACAGCAATGAAAAAAAATGACTTCAAGACATACAAGCTCTGTCCTGGGGTGTGGGGACTGAGGCATTGCTTGGGGATTAATATATTGCTATCTGTATCTCCCAGACTGCACCGCACCTGCAGCAAGACTGAAATTAAGAAAGCAATACACCAGCTATTTGCTTTACGGCTTTTCCATGTACTGATTACAGCAAAGAAGCTGATGCATGATTTTCAGTTGACAGTCATATGTAGAAGCTCTGAATTTAAGTAGCACTGCTCACTTCAAAAAGTCATTTCAGGACAGACGTAGCAAATACATGTTTACAAACAACACACTGCAGAAAGTATTAATTATTTAAGGCACAGAATATTCACTATAATTCTTAGATGATTTTTTGCATAGTTTTAGTAGGATACCAGGCAGTGTTTCACATTAACGACATAAATACTGGATATCATCCTAGTAGATGACTGCTAGCCATGCAGCTCCTATCTCAAATGTGGGTTGGTGCAAGATGTTATCATTTTGCAGCTTTAGTCTCATTAAGGTATGAGGGTGGCTTAAAAGGTTTTCCTTGTAAAGCACATTGATAGAACTCAAGAGAACATTTTAAGCCCGAGGAACAGATCCACTTAGTGGAAACATAGATTGCATTGAACTAAAACTGGTGATAGGAATAGTAAAATCCACATGTGCCTAAATGGATATAAAAAGAAATTTAGGACACATACATAGAGTAAAACTTAAACAATGCTATGCACAGCTCTACTATGTTCACTACAGGATGGTTGGCAAATGTTGGTTAAAAATCACAGCCCCTTGAAATGCATATAGGAATCATTGCACAACATCTAAGGATGAATTTGACAGCTCTTTAAAAGTACTTAGCAGCACTCCATTCTTTGGACCCTCTGCTATGCAAGAGAATATCTATGTATTTACCTGAGTTTGTTTTGTTTCCTCTCTGCTCTGCCTTTTTTTGCTAAAAATTTTAAATAAAATTTAGCTAGCATTTGAATCTGTGAATTAACATCTCAACTTTCTGCCTAGATAAACACATGCTTTCTTTCACCTACTGGTGACTTCCAGCCTGCTCCACTTTCTGCCCTTCCTGAATTTGTCAAAATTACAATCTCTGCTTTCCTGGTAACCCTTTCAATCCTTTATCTGCTAGTAAGCTTTCAATTACATTGAAAATCATAATTTTTTTGTCTCTCCATGTAGTTTAGGTAAAATAGAAACCAAGATAAATACTGCTTGAGACCTGGTGTTAATACGGTAAGTACAATAACCTTAGAAGTGACCACCAAGTACAGAAGATCTGTAAGAGATTATGTGATTTTAGGACCATGTTGGAATTTTGCAGTTTTCTGTAACCTTTTTTTTAACATTATTTTCTGAATAGTACAAGCAATTAGAGTCTTAAATAGCATTGGTCAAAAAATAAATACAATTTTTATTAAAGATACACTACATTCAGTGGTATTGAGTTTTCAAGTGTAGCTATTACAACAGCAGACCTATTTGCCAATCAAAACCACATCTATGTTGGAAAGAGAGAATGAGAGAAAATCCATGATTCAAAGAAATTCCAACCCAAATGGCTAGGGTGTGTCACTTTTCCCTGTGTTTTCCCTGCTCTATTATGTAGCAATCTGGAAAGGTTCATAGAAATCTCACCCATTTTGGAATCATAAAATAATAAATAAACCACAGCAAGATTGATGAGGCTGATGTTTGAGGATAGGAGCAAGAAAAAAATACAGCTTATTTGAAATGCAGATGAATTAACATTATAAGAACTTGATCTCTTGCCCTGTTAACAATTGCATCTTGAAATAATATACAAGCTATTTGCACAAACTTTCATTCTCTTTCCCTGTTTTCTACAGATTGACAATTGTATAATTGACACCTGAGTGTGGAGATAAATCTGTTGTACCTCTCACAAAATGCTACATAAACTTAGGCAAATGCCCAGCCCCTTACACAGAGCTTTGCATCATTACAGGACAACATCAATAAAGTATTAAGAAAATGAGTAGCTGATTCCCATGCACAAGAGTTCTTTATTGTGATGCAAGTAGTAAAAAGAAGAAAAAAACAATTGTGATTTTTTAAAAGAGAAGGCAAATTGAGAAGTTCACTCTAAATTCATTCAGGGACTCCTGCTACCATAGTGGGCTGGAAAAATACCACCATGCCAGGAGCCCCCCTCTCCACACACACACTCCCGCTCTCACCTGAAACACCCTTGAAAACAGCAATGCACTCCTCAGACTCTGACCAGGATCTAGATTTGGCACTCAGGGTCCATGCCCATTTCTAACTTTTGCTGTTATCAGTCCCCATAAGAATTTTGTTGATTAAATCTTCACTGCTATAAGGAAAACTCCCCTGTAACGGTTTATTTTTTAAAATTCAGTTGACTGAATTTAACCAGACAGGGGCACACACATCTTACAGAGTCCTGTCTGGTGTACTTGTAGCCTCTAATGCAGGATACCTGCTTACCAAGGGTTAAAGGGAGAGCACTGCTCTGTCTTGGGGGACAGTAAGCAGACTGAGCAGACACGGTGCCTCCACAGCATGCAGGACAGCCATATGTTCAGACAGTCTTCTACAACCTCCCTCCTGTCTCTTCCCTGACCTGTGCATAAGTTAATATGCAACAACTCTAGAGGTACTAGCTGGTGTGGACTCTGATCAAAGTACCAGAAATACTGCAGCAGTGGTGGTAGGCCCATACCTCTCTAAAAACACAAAGAAAAGTGGAATTCGTAAAGTCGTTTTGCTGTTCATTTACCAGTTTTAATCCTGACTTGAAAGTTATTTCTACTGTTAATTTAAATATTATTATGATTGTTCAAATATATTATCAGTTCAGTACTTCTCTGGAACATGAAATGCACAAGTGGAAAAATTTCTTCTGAAAAAATACAGGTTGTAAAGCTGGTGCGGTAGCTTATGACTTATTCCTTCCAAATTGTCCATGAAAGAAAGAGGTTTCAGGAGGTAATTTAGAATCACACCACTACTTAGCCACCTTGTTGGGATATCTCTGTGACTGTTTCTGCTTCTAATTAATGAGTAATAGCACTTTGAACTTATGAAAGCAAGTATCTCTTAGTACATGAGAAGAATTCATGTCTAATAGTGTAATGCTGAAGTGCATTATGGGAATGAGGTAAATCACAGTAAGTCATTTCGATCATAGCCTGAATATCCACATGGGCATAAAATCTAAAACATCAAACTTACAGCCCTCTGGAAACATTTCTTACCATTGCCATCCTCTTCTTTAAAGCACCTTTCATCTGACATTACCAAAATAAGACAAAAGCTAATAATCGTGCCACCAACAGAATTTAACCAAATATAGTTTATTTCCAACAGATAACTAAATTCCTATTTTAGATAGACACATCCATCTCGGATCCGTTTATCAAAAGTAAATGTCTAGGAAACCAGCAGAAATTAAATTAATGCCACACACTTTATAGGCACTGGCCAATATCCAGAGTGCTAAAATGGCAATGTAGAATTGTAAAGGCACAGGCATATTGTTTATATGTGCTGGCTGAAATCCAAAATGGTTACAGTAAGTACGAGAATAAAACACTAGTAACAGGGCCCTCTAATCCTCACTTTAGGCTAGCAACTGTAACACTTTAGCTGAAAATAGGTGATAATTATGAAACATAGCACATAAACCTCCAGACATAGTTCCTTCATGATCCTGAGCACTAGCACCTGGCAGATTTTGGAGGAGAAAGAGCAAGAGGCATAGACATACTCTGACAGTCTCACAAACGGACCAAGGCAATGGTGGTTTGGTTCTCCTCCATGCAGTGTGACTCTTGGATGAACAAGTGTGTTGATGGCTTTTCAAGGGTGTTATGTTGGATTGTACTTTATTTTAAAAAATCAGAGTCTGAGCATGTTAGCCAGTCCTCAATAGGAGCCAGGAGATGCTCCATCTCAGACAGACAGACAGTCTGATATTTGGCCTTTGTAACAAATGGTGCTCAGGGGAAATACCCCTGCCATCTGCAGAGCCTGGAAAAAGCCTTCTGCAGCCTGATGGAGAGCTTTTCAAGACCTGTTATGCCTCCCCAGCCTTCTTCCTAATGTAACAGAAATGTAGCATGGGCATGCACCTCATTGGGTATTTTCCAAATTTATTTTTTAGAAAAAAGAAGTCCCCACATGCAAGGTTTCATCCTGTTTCATGGCTATGCAGTGCTGGCAGTGTACATTGAAAGCAGTGTGGGTAACCTAGACTGCTTTCCAAAGGTGGGAAAGACATGTCATAAGACCTGTCAAGATTCTTGAGATCTGTGCCCACATCTTAGAGAGGTCATCCTGAACTCCAGCTGAGTGCATAACTCACAGAAATTACATTGATGTTGTAGTCGTTATTTTATTTTCCATATTTATTTGCCATTGGAAATTATTCGTGAAAAGCTTAATAATAGATTTGGCTCAGAGAGACAGAATCAACGTCCCATGGAAAATGTTGAGACACTGGAAAACAAGTTCATATTGATTCACAATAAACAAAACAAAACAGAAAAAAACAGGACTTGTTCATGGGATAGGAATTCTAAAATATTCCATTTTGGGAGTTTGGTGGCTTGCTTGCTGCCCAGCTTGAAAATATCATCATTTCTGCTTTCTCAATGCAGGAAGAAAACCGCAGTAATTAAAAGAAAAGAAAAGAAAAGAAAAAAGAAAAGAAAAGAAAAGAAAAGAAAAGAAAAGAAAAGAAAAGAAAAGAAAAGAAAAGAAAAGAAAAAAAGAAAAGAAAAGAAGCACCCTTTCAGGTTCCATTGTCTATGAACCCATATACTTTGCCTTCTTGATCCTCAGCTTTTCTCTACTGTCAAGGTTATGCTCAGCTCCACTACAGGCAGCTTTGAAGTCTTTGCTTTTCTTCAATAAAAATGAGAGAAATGGACCAGAGTCTTCAAGGTAGGCTGCTGGGAAGATACTGTTTTGATTTTCCAAAGACAAAACTTCAATATGCCAGTAAAATTGTAATGTTCCCATACAGGATCTAAGTTGTTCAAAACAAGAGCTTTCTCATCAGGAATGTAACCCTCCAATGAGTCTGCTTCATCCCAAATAGTCTATTACCTTCTGGCCATCAGATGATTAATAGATAGTTCACTACCCAAATCTGACATGTAAAATTCAAACTCTGCAGATTTGTTTAGATGATATAGAAGATGAATAAATGAAAATATTTCTGTAAACTGTCTGAACACTAACAATACTTTTATATCCTTATTTCAAAAGCTGCAATTATCTGGTGCAATTTGAGAAACTTGAGGATACCTAAGACATTCATGTGAGCTAGACAGAAATGACACAGGACTTGTGGAAAGCCTACCCCTTCCGATGCAGCAGCTCCAGACAAACAGGATATCAAAGAACAGCTCAGATGATGTTAGATGCTGATGTTTAGACAACTGAATATAACCCCAAACCTGCTTTCTATATATAGCCATTAAGATTTGCTTTTTCAAGTATCTCTACCCACAAGTGTATTTATGAGAACTTGCCCAAAAGTAAACCTAACTGAAATTAATTCCAGCTCATTGACTTAGAACAAAGAAGATATTTTTAAAAAAAAAACAACAATTTTTTCTGTAAACTGCTGCCTTTCATATGAGTCCTCAGGGACATCTGTGTAATGTTGGTACCCACACAGGCTTTTTGGAAGAGCAGTAATAGGCAGTTTGATAGAGCATTTACTTTACGTGCTGCAGAGGGGAGTTTGTACACACTTTTGCATGTATGGGAGGGAGATCCCACTCTCTTTTGAGTGCTAAAAGGGATAAAGGCTTACTTTTGCTCCTAAAGAAAGTATGTCTGACTGACTGCATACATGTTACCGCAGCATTAAGCTAAGGGGAAGGATCAAATGCTCAGTGATCACTTTTCAGAACAGAGACAAACTTTTACTATCACTTACTATCACTAACAGAATCACAGGGCATTGCTGAAGAGGGCAGCCTGTGAAAGCTGTGACAGCGTATCAATCATTTGATGAATCTCATACCCTTATCTCTTACCAACATAAAAGTAGCAATAACAGAGCAAGACCTGGGTTTATAAAAGCAACACTCAGGCTGTGTTGCAAAACCAAGCTTGGAAGTCTTACAGAATTTTAGACTATTATAAGATCAGATATGTGCCCAAGACACTGATGTAAAAAGATTTGGTCCTGTTTTCTCCATTTAAATATCCATTTTTCCTTATGCAAATAAGATTAAAAATATTTTATCTTTTGGGGGAAGATACAATGAAGGAGAGATTTAGTGACACACAAAGAAAACAATGTACAATTTGACCATTTTAAAAGAAAAATTGATAAAGAGGAGGTATTGTGAGACAGGGGAAAATTCCTGCATTTCACTGGAATGATGTTAGGAAAGTAGTTCTTCAGAAACATGTAGTATCCTGGGGCAAGAGCTGTTTGTGATACATCTGTGATGACAGCAGTTTGCTAGAGACCCAGATTATAGGGAAATGTTCCAGCATGCAGAAGACTTTAAGGCTTTAACGATATGAAAAGGATGGCAATGGCTCGACAGAGCAGAAATCCTAAGGGGAGCCGCAGTCAAGGTTGAAGGTATTCAGGCTATGGCCTAAGCAGTTAGTTCACCTCGTATCCCGGTTGAGAGAGCGCACATTTACGTAAGCAGATGGTATAAACTCATTGCAGGGGCTCTTTTTTATTACAGCTCCCACTTCAAAGCTGCTCTGCTTAACATCACTGCAAACCTCTGCAGAGCAGCTCAGCATAACACTGTCTGTCAGCTCACTGTGGCCCTGTCTCACGCACACAGCTCCTCGACCCGCAGCGACAGGCACGTTCAGCTCAGCTCCTGACAGAGCAGTAAATAAGCTTGTTCTCCTCTTCACAGAAACTCCTTGTGTTACTGTCAGCATTTTATAGCATTGCCATCACTCACGTGTCTTGTCTTTCAGCCCTTATTTTGCAGCAGACTTCACAAGTCTCTGCTGCTTCACCTGAAAATGTCACTGCAGCTACCCCCTCTGGAAGCTTAGTGGGCCATCTCCACTTTCTCTACAGCACCTCCCTCACAGGAACAGGGCAGCACCACCGCTACCACGCTCCTTGTGACAATAGGTCAGCACTGACTTGGGTCCCCTGGCCTCTTGGGAACCCCCGTTTCTTCCCACCACATGTGCGCTGCCACAGTCTGGCAACTCACAGTCATCTTCCATCCAACTGATGCTACTATGGGAAAAGGCATATTCACTGGTATTCTGCAAACCGTTCAACCGTATCTTCTTGTCTGAGTCAGAGGTAAAACATGTCCTTAAACACAAAATAGGACCTTTTTTCCCTGCTGGATTTCTACTTCTCCCAGTGATCTATGGAGCTCCTGCCTTTGCTAAGATAGGTTCACTTCTTCCATTATGTCACCTTTGATGTGTTAACTGGTACCTGTGAATGCTCTGATACCCTGCTCATGTCTTATCCTTGCCTGTTAGCTTCCATACTGAGAGGAACAGACTAAGTAGTTGCAGTCCCTGAGTCCACCCAGGATGCAGAGCTATGAAACTTCATCAAAAGAACTGGGAGACTTTTTCTGCTCATGAGGCTATCATGGCTAAAGAACATGTGGACTGGTGATGACACAAGCAGATGGAGAAAGAAGATGAGTACTGCAGGGAAAAAGGGACTTTAGCAGTTGGACTTTTTGTGTTTGTTATTCATTCCTAAATTCAAACTATTAATGATTTTGAGAAAATTAAATCTTGTTCAACTTTTAGAAGAAATTATCCCTTTAGTCAAAGCATGAGTTCACATCTCTAAAGATCCCCAGAAAGGAAGACAAAATTCGGCACGACATTCTTGAGATTTTAGACTGAAATAGAAAGGGGAAAACCAGAAGAGTTCCATGCTGCCACACCTAGCCTTCTAGTACAAGTGTCTTTGTACTTCATACAGAAGCAAACACATAAAAAATGACATGCAGACAGGTCCAAGATTTTCAAAGACCCTTTACAAACAGCTTTCTAAAATATTAGGAGAGGTCCTTTCTTTTGGGAGTAAAGGTTTACTGCATACCCTCAAAAGAATGAGAAGTCATGCTTTGATTCATTCTGGTCTCAACAGTCACATGGCTTTGTTTCTTCTTCTTGATCTGGCGTTTACAAAAAGAGACCATAGATAAAATCAGGGAATATTGCAAGTATCACCCAGGCTCAGGTAAAAGCATGATCCCAGTAGGTGTGAGATGGAGTGGAACTAACGATTCTGTGATAGGAGTAGCCAAACAAAGTATCAGTCTAACACATGGATGCTGCAACTTCTGCTTATAGAAAGGAAGCAAAAACTGCCAAACAAATAATACAGTGTAGTGTATCTGTTCGTCTTGCTATCTAGCAAGTTGTATGACAGTGCTAGGGAATACCAAACTTCTCACTATCTTTTCTTAGGGACTTCTAAAACTACCTTTAATACCATAACCAATACCTACAAAGCCTTCAGTTTAACTGAAGCTGTGATGAATGAACTCAAATATGAAATGAACCAAGATTTTTACAGCTTCTGTAAGGAGGAACATGAAAAAGAAACACTTGGTGAGATGCTGCTCTCTACTGGGGAAAGGATGTAAGAAAGATTACTCAACAAGAATCACCTGGCACATGCATTATTTAGTTGTATCAATTCCCTGTATTACAAGTTATTCCAGTCTTATCTGTGAGCTGATTTATTAATTTTAAAGTTATTTTGATAGTGATTTCCCAAGTTAAGTCTGCATAAACAATTTCATACATGATTTCATATGCATGTGTATACCTATCTTAAAATTTAAATTTGCTAGAAATTACCTCTTCTACCTCCCTCTCCCAAACACACACATCACCATATTACCTCATAGTTCCTCTAAAACACATAATTTCTGTTAATAAATTATCCAATTCCCCTTAGGCTAACATATTCAGATTTTACCAAATCATCCAAAACCAGACCTGGCATATGTGGCACAGGGTATAATGACTGACACTAGGGCACTGTGATGATGACAAAAGAAGGGATTAGGAAATGAACAGGCTGACAGGGTGAGCCCAATGTGTATGATTACCTTTGAGAACATGCTTGCACACAGGTTTAAAGAGACTAACAAAAGCAGAAGATAGGGTTGCCAAAAGGCAACCTAGTTGCCTACTTAATGTGCTTTGGCTGGAGCAAGAAACGCTTTGTTCTCAGTAATGGCCATTGATAGAGCTAATGGGACAACACAGAGATCAGTCCCCCAGAAAAGACAGACATGAAAGCTATATCTTGCTAAAAGATAGGGTTACTAATCCCCTCTCTCCACACTCGAAGTACTGAATGGGTATTTAGCCTGAGTGAATCACCCTGAGATGAGTCTGAAGCCTGGCAAGACAGAGGTGACAGTGTCCGGAAGGATGAAATCTTTTCAGATGCTCATTTTGGGCTCATGCCCAAAACTGTCCACATCAAAGCATCTGCCTTCAGACTATTAGATCACTTCACAGCTCTAGTGGGAGAAACACTCACTGCCACCTGCCCTTGACTTGCAGTCATGCTTTACTCTATGGGACATGGGCTTGGCTGCTGTATTTATAACCTCTTGCCTAGGTTTTACTGCAGTTCCAGGAGACAGAAGCTAAATTTCCCCTATGAAGTAATATGCAGCTGCTCTTCAGACCAGCACCTACCTCCTCCCTCTTCAGAAACACAGGTTAGTGGGAACACATTATCCTCATTCACTGCTCCTTCCACTGACCTACCAAGTACCAAGCCTGGTTCAAAGCCCTTTGTCCAGTTCTCAGAGATATGCCTGGATGTGACTGTCACTAACTGCTAGGCTAATTCCTTCCACAGTGAGGACCTCACACAACTGTGACACTCTAATTTTGGTAAGCAGAAGACTTGTGGTCACAGAAAATGAGCTTTCCCTGGGATAAGCTAAAGCTATAGGCCTGGCCAGCACATAAAAGAAGGAAGAAGGAGATCATAATACCTTATTCACAGCCAAATACAAAATTCATTCTTTTTTTCTTTTTCTTTTTTCTTTTTCTTTCTTCCCCTTCCTCCCCACAATTTCCTTTAATAGTTTTTTCAGATACATCAGTACCTCACAGGAGCACAAATGCTTTGAAATTCACTTATCTTTTTTTTAAATTCCAGCCCAGAGTTTCAATTTTTCTTTCAACATCTGGACAGAAACATTTCTTTCTGTAGGAGCCAGAAAGGATGACTTTACACCAGTACATGCAGGTACACTTGAGGTGACTCCAACTGCTCTAACCCCAGAATTGGAAGTTGAAGGAGATCAGAGCAGTAATATCTAAGTCAGCTCAGGTGTCCAGAGAACTTTGCCTTGGAACTGTTGATAAACTGGTCAAGCATTTGTGGGGAAGGATCAGAGCACAGACCAATGCAGGTTATGTTGTGGCAGGCCTCTGCTACACACCACCTGCTCATGAAAAGGAAGTAGATTAAACCCTCTTCAGGCAGGTATAACAAGTTTTGCCATCATGGGCTCTGATACTCACTGGGGACATCAACTATACCAATATCTGTTGAAATTGCAAAAGGGCTGGATGCAAGCAGTCCAGGTGACTCTTGGAGTGTGTTGAAGACAATTCCATGATACAGGTGACTCATTAGATGACTAAGGAAGATGCTCTGCAGGACCTACTACTCATAAAAAAGGAAGAACTGGTCATCATAAAATCAAATAAAGTCAGTTTTAAATCCTGAGAGATGTGAGCGAGACAAACAGTAGAATCACAGCCCTGGACTTCAGGAGATAAACTTTTGGCTTGTTCAGGGACTTTCTTGTGGGAGGGAAAAAGGCCCAACGGAGCTTCAGGGAATTTTCAAAGACTACCTCCTCAAAGCACAACAACAGTACTTTCAGATGTGTGGAAATTCAAGCAAACACAAGGCAGAAGCTCAGTGTGAATAAACAAGAAACACCCACCTGAGCTCAAACACAAAAAGCAAGTATAAAGGTGATACCAGCAGGGATGGGCTAACTAGGAGGAATACAGAGGCACTGCCTAAGCATGCACGGGTGGAGTATGAAAAGCCAAAGCTCAGCTGGAGCTGATGCAAGCAATGTTATGAAAAGCAACAAGAAGGGTTTCTATAAATACATTGACAGCAAAAACAAAGGCTAAGGACAAAGCTAGCCAACTGCTCAATAGGTTTGGGGACCCAGTGACAAAAAAAAAAAAAAGGAAAAAGCTGAGATATTCAATACATGTTTTGCTTATATTTGCACTGGTAAGATCTGCCTTCAGGTCTCCCAGATCCCTAAATTTACTTACATTAACCTTGGAGAACATAACATTACCCACAGCATAGGAAGATAGAGTTAGGAAGTATTTAAGCCAGTTGGACATACTTATGTTCATGGGACTAGTTGGTATGCATGTGATGGTGCTGAGGGAGCCCTGCTGTGTCACTGTGATGGTGGTCTATACCATCTTCAAAAGCTCATGGCAGTCAAGGACAGTTCCGTACGACTGAGAAGAGGTCGAAGTCACACCCATCTTTAAGGAGGGCCAGAGGGAAGATCCATGGAACTACAGAAGAGTTATCTTAACCTGGGATGGTTAATGAGCAAATTCTCCTGGAAGCTGTTTCCAGGCACGTGAAGGATGAGAAGGGTTTTGGGAGGAGACATTTTCAATTTACCAGGAGTAAATCACACCTGACCAACCTGATTGCTTTCTATTATGAGATTTCTGACTGCGTGGGTAACGGGAGGGCAGTGACTTTTATGTTATCCTTATAGTCAAATAGATATGATATGAACTGAATAATTGGATGATAGGGTTTGTGAAAAATGGGCAGAACTGTCAGGTTCCAAGTGGGATTGGGATGGACAGGAACACAAAATCAAGCTAAGAGCCAGTAACCAGTGCCATCCCTCATGGACTGATATTAGGCTCAATACTGTTTAGTATCTTCATTAACAACCTGGACAAGTGGGTCAAAGAATACACTCAGCAAGATGTGGATTATAACAAATGCAGAGGAATAGTTGATACACTGAAGCACAGGGCTGCTATTCAAAGGGAACTGGAAAAATGGCCTGACAGGGACATCATGATGCTCAAAAAGGCAAATGCAAAGTCTTGTATATGGAGAATAACCATATTGATCTGTGACTGGTACGGTGGGACAGTGAGTATGGCAGCAACTCCCAGAAAAAGACCTGTGAGGTTTGATGGACAAGCAGCCAAATACGTGACAGCAGCATGCCATCACTGAAGGGTCTGCTGCCTGTGGAGGACCCACACCAGAACAGAGGAACAGTGAGAAGCAAAAGGCAGTGGAGAAGAACGGGTAAGAAGCAAGGAGTGGCAGCAGAAAACCATTATGCACTGACCCTACCCTCCTATGCTGTTCATCATCTCACCAAAGGGATGGAGAATGACTGAGTGTAACACGCTGTGAAAAACAAGGAGTTAAGACTAGGAAGGTTGGAATACTGGTGTAGTACTCAAGTTGAGACTGAGGAAGGGGAAGAAAATGTATATCCCTAAGTGTTTTTTTAATTGTTTATATCTTCCTTTTTCTCAACACCACAATCAATAATTAAAAGTTTGTGTTAATTGGCAATAAATTAAAATTCACAAAGTCGAGACTATTTTGCCTCTGACATCTTGTTTCTGTGTACAACTATCTAACAGGAGGATACAGAGAAAACAGGATCAGACAAATCTCAGAAGTGCACAGTGAAAGAATGAGAAACAACAGACACAGGCTAGACTATAGTAAATTCTGGCTCACTAGGAAATCATTATGAGGGCAGCCAAACACTTGAGCAGGTGTCCAGGAAGACTGTAGAATATCTTGAAGATAGTCAGAACTCAATTGGACAAGCCCCTGAGCAACCGACTCTAGTTAGACCTGCTTGGAGCAGATGGCTGTACTAGATGATCTCCAGAGGTCCTATCCTATTCTATGAATGCAGGAAAGCCACATTTGCACAAGGCTTTATCGAAGCTAATTACCCTGCTGGGGTGGTTCAGCCAAGCATAACTAGCACTGTGTGAATGTGCCAAGACTACTGCCAGCATTAAACAAGGAACCCAGCAGAACTGTATAGAATGGTGAGGATTTACCTGCTCAGGACTCCACCAGCTCAGGGGGCCGTGCTCCACTGCGTAGTATGAAGGTGCTCTACAGAGCCGCACTGAAGGGCATCTATAGAGACATAGAGAAAAACAAATGGCCCTTGTTAAGAATATATCAAAGGAAACAATAGGCAAATATTTTCCAAGATGCATTTGAATGTTTGTGTGGTTATTTGTGTGTGTATGTGCACACATGTATGTGGTTTTCTTAGTTCTGGTACCTTTACATAACTCAGCCAGCAAAACTTTTAAGGATACAACAGCTCTTAGCATAAATGAAGAAGTGACTGTGCACACCTATGAGAAGGCACATACACTTAGTGTTAAAGATGAAGGGTGAGTTCTTGTCTCCCTTCCAGCTAGACTCCCTCAGGTCCCTCTCTGAGGTGGTCAGTGAATCACTTTGTTGGAAAATCAGCACAGACACTTTGGGTCAAATCTGGTCAGATGCAGTTTTGAAACAGAACTTGAAAGAAGGCAGAATAGCTCCTGCCATTCTTTATCTCCCTGGTGGAGTCTGGTTAAAGTCACCATTGAGAAGTTCCCATTTCCTCTCAGATCTATGAAAAGGTGGACGTAAATAGCGAGGGAGAGGTGGGTAATGCTTTGTCATGGTCTCTCTTTGCTTATTAGCCAGGCTCATCTAAGAAGTAAGCATAGTGTGATGCATCTTATATGCAAGGGCAATATGACTGTCACACCACTATACAATGTCTGGAAGCCTCCAAGCAATGCTCTAGCAGATTCATGAGTCGCTTGGCTGCCATACAGCCATACGACATCCCCTCCAATGCAAGAGCAAAGGCCAACACTTCAGCCCAGGAAGGTGGCCAGTCACTTGGCAAAGAAATGAAATTTGTAATACCAGTAATAATACAGCAGATCTGGAGTAGAGACAAGAGCACAGCACTCACAGGAGACAGCTGGGGAGTATTCTGGTATATATTCAGGGTTTTTTTATGTTGGCCTCTCACTCTAATTGAGAACAGGTTTGTGTTGAAGACCTCAGGTGATCTCAGTTCTCCCCACATTTCTGCCTGTCAAGAGAGGGAGAGAGACAGAAAAAAGGCTTGTGCCTTCTTCTTTCTCCTTATGAAGAATGCAGTTTTCTTCCACTACATGCTGTCTGCTGACTTCACAAAGGGTGAGATTTGAGGACCCTTACAGGCATGACTTGACCCATCTTTGGCTTGGTCAATCTGAAATGTTGCTACAATGCAACACAGAGAGGTAATAATCTCTGAGACCTCCATCCTAATCTTTTCAGGTCAAGCAGTGGTACCTTGAAATGAACCTAGTAAGAGC
>VZTL01049171.1:10433-22698 GCA_013400535.1 Scopus umbretta | reverse complement strand
TAATAAATCCTTGATTTCATTTTTGAACCTTCTTGAATTTTCAAAGCCTTATTTATGAGAAACTGTCAAGTTTGCCACCAGATGTCAGTTAAGACCTATTTTCCTAGACTGTTAAACCCAAAGGTACTCTTGAGATAATTTCGTCTATATCAGTTCCAAACAAATGCTAATGGACTTTTCAGAATTATTTTTACCTGAATATTCCAATATATCTTTTAGCTGAAGTACGGGATAGCTCATTTTTTCCTATGGCCACTGACCATTCGGTTAGCTGATTTTGCCACTGTGTCCATGTCAGGTTGTCTTGCTTTGAGGAGTTGCTTCGTCTTTTGCTTTTTTTTTTTTTTTTTTTGTGCTAGTTTTGGGAAAAGATGAATGCAGAGCTATTGTTCTTAACGTGCACCTCAGAACCCACCCAAGTTTTACCCAGGGAAGTTAGATAGGCTCTGACCATGATGAATTTCGCATATAGTCTAGGAGTTTGATAGACATGAACTCACTATCTGCTCAAAGTTCCTGGTAATTTGTGTTCAGATAATAATGTCTGGGTGCTTTTTTGTGTTCAAATTCCATATTCCAGGGTTAATGAAATATTGGTTACACAGGAAACCGACGTGATGAGCTAAAGCACAACAAATTGTATTTCTTTAGGATGGAAATGTTCATGCAGGTTATGGAGGAGTAGTTGACATAAGATGCAGAAATGGGAGGAAACAGTTGGAAAGGAACTGAGATGAATTGAGGACTGATGGCTTTTTACTGATCGCTCACTGGCTTTTTTTAACACGATCATAAACTTTCTTTTGTTATCACATGGGGTACCTGCATGAAAATGGCTGCTAACAACTCCTATTGCCTTAAGAATTGGGGTTTTCAGCCTTAAAGAATCTATCTCCCTCTTTGTAAAATTTTGTACATCACTCCCTGTGATTAATTCTACTATGCCAAATCATGGTACTGTTTCATTTGCTGTCAACAGCCTTTTGTGATATGTTGTTTACTTGTCACAAGTTCTCTGGGGGGAGACAACTCCAAGTGCTTTGCATTTCTCATCCTATTCATTTGTTAGCAACAGTAGATGCTTATTTAGGAGAACGATAGGCAGAAAAGAAAATGAAATAAGCTTGTGGTTAGTGTTTTTCATGGTTTGTTTTTTTTTTTTTCCTGTTGGATTTTTTGTTATTGTTTTGTTTTAAACTCTCAAAACTCAATACTAAGTCAAAATGAAAGCAACTCGTGTTACTACATTTCCCCTATGGGGGGGAAAAAAAAAAAAAAAGGTGGTTTTTCATAAGTNAAATGAAAAAAACTCGTTTTACTACATTTCCACTACGGGGGAAAAAAAAAAAAAAAAGGTGGTTTTTCATAATAAATGTTGAACTGCTGAAAGCCAAAAAGCAGTACAAATAAGAACTTGCTATGCAAAGATGCCTGTTTTGTCATGACTCAAATGTCAAAAAGCCACATAAGGTCTGCTTTGTGAACTGGTACTGTCCATATGCATTTTATTAGGTTTCAGTTGGAATGTTTCTTGCACGCATTAGCAATATTCTTTAGTAAAATTTGTCCTGATCTGCTAATCACAACCTGTCCCTTTGTAGAAGTCGCCACTGAAAACATCATATTGCATTGTGCAGCTGACATTTGTTAAATACTAATTGACACCAACATACAAACATGTTCTGGCCGCGTGAGAAGTCTGCACCCAATTTTGCTGCAATGCAAAGCTTGGCAAAACAACATGTCTTGCTCCCATCCATAACTAGGCCACTGTTAAATAGTCAAAGAGCAGATATAGATCATAGCAAGAGGTAGTGCTTTTCAAGAAGTAACTGCACAGAAAAATTAAAGGTTCAGAAAAGATCTCTGTCAATGACTCAAACTCTGGGACTCAGTCCTAATGTTCCGTCTTTCATTTATGAAGAGACATCTGGGGAAGAGACATCTGACAGTAGACATTTTGTTAATCTTTCCTGGAAAAAGTATGCTGAGATCCAGTGAGGGGGGCTGGAAGTGGATAAAATCAGACACATTTCGGAATGGGTGACTTTCTAAAGGGTGTGTTAAAGCTCCAGAAAAAGTGAAGCACATGATGCAGAAGTTCATAGACTCATAGAATACCAGGTTGGAAGGGACCCCAAGGATCAGAAGGGCTAAAAGAGTCCCTCCTATAGTTTTAAGATCAATGAAGAAAGCTTGGAGTAAATCAGTTCAGTGTTTTAGGGAGCAATAGCTGTGGTTTTGCAATGGAGCAGCCCAAAGGCTCTGGGCTCCTGGATTCAGTTCCTGTCTTGCTACAGACCTTCTGTATGATGTTGGGCAGATTCTGCACTTCAGACCTTTCTCTGTCAACTGAGTGTAGCATCCTCTCTTGGATGTCAGACTGTGGTTTAATTGCAGAGGCTGGATACAGAAATGCCAATACTGACTCTTTAGGAGCCACATTTCCTTGGGAAGTAACACAGCCTCCTATGTGCAGAGTGTTATTTGCTGAATAAACTTAGATGCTCAAGTCGATGGCGATGTGGGAATAGAACTTTGCCAGAGTCAGCAGCAATGCTGATCTTTATTTTCTCTCTTTTCCTCACTGTGTCTTCCCTGCATGTCTTTCTACTCAAATTTTTGCACTGTCAGTGTTTTCCCTTTGTCTAACCCTTTGTCCTAACCCTTCCCTCCCTCACTGGCCTGGATAATAGAGAGTTGACAGAGATGTGAAGTTAACTACAGAAAAGATTGTGAAGTACTTGCACAGCTTCTATTGTGATAGCGTGTAAGTAACTGAGAGTGATAGATAGATGCACATAGGCACAAGACCTCATGACATACATACTTATTCTTGGTATCAGTAACATCTAAGCTTCATTCTTTACAAAGCCTGGTTGTGTAGCACAGTAGTTTCCCCAGTCTTTTATCCATTCTGACTCTAGTACTCTCTGAAAAAGAAGTCACTTATACTCTGTCAGTGTCATACCCCCAAAGGAAGAAAATGTAAATCATGCTTCATTCTTTTCAGTAATAACATAAAAGTTGGCTAGTAAGAGCCTGAAATGAAATGAATTGAAAATGGATTCTCTGTAGATGTGCATGATGATTTTTGTGCACATAAATGTCAGGTTCCACATTACATGAACTGATTTGTAATTTTGCAAATAAAGCACCAATGGGCTTTCCAATGTGCAGAAAGAGGACTGAAATCTTGTCTTCTGCAGTGATTCATCTCAGCCTTAATATTCAAATGCAAATGCACACAAAGCCATTCCATGCACTCAGTGCAATAAAATGTGCATGTAGAAAGTTGCACAAGTAGACTCTGAACCAGATCTCTTTGAATATTCAGCCCTTAATGTGTAACATTTAATCATTAAGAACTGAGTTTGAATAGAGCTTTTTTGATGATGATGATGAAATGATTAATAAAGTAGTCTGAAATGTAGTTCAGATCCTCTCTAGGGAGACTTGCTTTGCCAATTTTGGCAAGATGGCCTCCTACAGCAACAGAATCAGAAATGCCAATTGTAATTGAAGTCTTTAATTACATTTCCTTCTTTATTTCAAGGTAACAAGCATTCAGGGTTGTTTTGTTTTTTTTCCTCTTTGAATTTCGGTAGTGCTGAAAATGTGTATAGGCTTCCCATGTGCCCTTGGCTTTCTGAAAATAATAATAACAGATGAATACAAAGAAAAAATGAGTCCCTTCCAGAAATAACTATAGTGTTTTGCAAGCCTTTTCAAAGTTCTGTCAGGCCTTGTCAGACATGCCACAAGTTTACTTAAATATAATCTTCAAATTTCACTTCATGTTAAAGGAAGATTGCAGCAAGTAGAATGGTGCAGCTGAAAAGAATAGTATGTGCACAGGCTCTTCAACCCTCACAGCATGAACCATGTCTTAAATCATAAATCATGAAGAAAGGGCAGGAGGAGACCAAAACATCTAAGCCATTTCTTAGCGAGACAATTTCTTCACTTCTTGTAAAAGGTTAACGCTACCATCATCATTGTCAATACAAAGGAACACAAAAGGGCCACTGGAAGGATGGGTAATGTTACTAGGAACAGACTAGAAGAGTGGAGAAAATAACTCACACTGCGTCAAGAAAACATTGCAACCTGGTCACCAGGTGCTGAGCGTACGCTGCTTTTAGTACTGCCTGCAGATAGCGTTCTGGCCTGGTGTCTAGACTATGCTTTGCTGCACTTAATCATGATGCCATGTTTATGCCGAATCGTTCTGATGAAGCTATGTGGGATTTGTGTAGCCCTGGAATAAAAATAGTACAGTAAAAGCCAAGAGACATCTCCCCAAATTTTTGTTCCTCCTGTTACCTGTTTAAGCAATATGCAATTACTTTAGTTACAGGCAGTCGCTTTCTGCAGTGATGGTTTTTGCATATCTAACTATTTTTTGTAATGTCCTAATGATTTCAAAAGGTCAGTGGGGAAAAAAATAAAGTAAATTGCAGTTTTGACTTTTGACAGTAGACCATCAGCTGGCTTAATGGATGTCAGTGGTGCTCACGTGTGGAACTGCTTGATGGATTGCAGCAAGGACCATACTAGCCTTTGCTCTGGTCTGATATTAAAATCCTGCAAGTGCATCCTTTTGTTTCCTTCGTGTAGAACTGAAGAGCAAGAAAGCAGAAATAAGCCTTTGTTCTGACCTTGCTTTCCCCTCTTTACTTCTGGTGCACATGAGCTGCCAACAGAATCTTTTTACTTCAGAGTCATCTGCCATCTTGTCTTCAGCAGCAGATTTGCTGGTGTTCATAAATAGTTGCTCTTCTCTTTCAGATCTGCTTCTGGTCATACTGTTTATTCTGGAGATTAATACGATTCAGTACTGACATTAGCAAGTATAGACCCCAATATTTGTATCTTGCTGCTGTGATGTTTAGCCTTTCAGATGGGTTTAGTTCTACTTTCCCTACTGAAACAGAGTAAGCAAGGCTGAGGCTTTGGCCTGAAAACCTACTGTTCAACACCTTTTAATTCTTTTTTTTAAAAAAAACCCCCACTTTATTATTATGCTAGATGTCATTCTGACAGATTGTTGGTACATAAAGCTAATGTATGTCTTCCTGAAGAACTCTTGTTAACTCTTGTATTTTGATTGGCTGTAGCTTTCAAACTGAAGACATGAATTGTTTCCTTAAGGAAATGTAATGAAAAGCACCACTTCTGTAATGCTTTTTGTTTGTTTGTGATAAAGCTGATGGCAATATTTCTTTTACATAGCAGGGTCAAATTTTTCCTTCATGTGTCTTTCCACCTCAGAGATGTTACAGCAGAAATCTCCTTCAGGCTGTGTTGTCAAAAGATCTCATCTCCTGTTTGAGAACCAGAGTTGCCCAATTTTCAGAATATATCAACACAGGAAGGACACTTTGGACACTGAGTATCTGTGAAAACATCCAGAGTGTCTAAAATTTTGCTCGTTTTTGGATACATAATTTGTAGCTTAGCTTTTTAGAAAATCTTGTCTTGGCAACAGTACTGACAATGTTAAAGTCCATGTTTGAAAATCATAAAAAATAAGCTCTATTAACTTTAGTCTAATGAAGTCAATAGCTGTTTTTTACATGGGGATTCCTGTAAGTATGCAGTTGTTTTAAACAACTCATTTGGAAATATAAATTAGGAATTTCAATAAACCATGTGTTCTGTTGCAGGATTTTCATAATGTAATGTTTTTGCTTTTAAAACAATTTTTCATTTCCAATTTACTGTTCCTATTTAATTTTTGCTTTTCAAGAAACTATCTTTGTTGTTTAAACAATTTTTTTAGATAGAACTTAAAATTCTTGATTTTTAGATCATGGGGAGAAAAAGTGAATCCATTTTCTAAAGGAAATTCTAGCATGGAGATATTTGAGTCCTTAACAGGCTTTTAAAACTCCTTTTAAACTCTACCATGTCTGAAAAGAATTGTGGAAAATTACTTAATGTTCCTTTAAGTATCAATTTGTATAACCAGCATTTCAGCAGATGATATGGAAAATATGGTTTTTCTGGGGACTTGAAATATAAAAACGTTTCTATCCTTTTTGGAGCAGAATTCTAGCTTGTTATTTATTTATTTATTATGCATCAGTTTGTGCTTTGGTTTTGGCTTCATTGAGATGCCAACTGCAGCACAGGTCCTGGACTGCTTTGTCTGTGTTTTGCTGATCCTTGTTTTATAAAAACTGCCCCTTGCATGGCAAAGACGATTTGGTTTAAGGCTATGGAAATTCTGTCCCTGGAGAGGTGGTCATTGGAGAAAGTCTTTCTTTATTCTAAGCATATGTATTTACTATACATGGCTTCATGTTGACAAACCACACGACTGACTTTAACACTTCCCCTGACAAACCCTCTTTGCGTTTTCGCCAGGGAAATAATTAGCGACTGCAGGGGGACGTGGTAGTACTGAAGTACCACACGCAGCAATATCTGCAAGTTGGTGCTTTCTTATCCTCACTTTATTCTGCCAAAGGGCAAGATGCAGCACTGCAATGTCAGAATAATCCTTGACATGCCTTGCTGCTGCTGCCACTTGTTGTTGGCTTTGGGTTTGTGTTTTTTTTTTTTCAGCTGTGAGAGGGAGCACAGGGTGGTTGGAAAGCTTAAGCCCAGGGAGGACACAGTGTTGTCCTTGCTGTGCCATCAGTGGCCAGGTGCCCAGCAGGTGACTTGGCTGGGTTGTCTGAATTGTGTTAATAAAATCTTCTGCCTTCTCTCTGGTGCACACGTGCTACTGTTTTGTGTGTGGGAACATTGGTTACTGCCTCTTTAACATCTAATAAGAGATTTCTTATTTTCAAATAGGAAATTCCTTTGGAGATGAATGAAAACATAGCTACCAGCTTCTTTCTTCTTTGATGGTGCAATAAAAAAACACTCATCAGACAGCAAAAGCTATTTTTATTTGCTCATGTTCTCATTTCCCTAGAGTTTGTTGCACCTTACTTGTGCTGTATGCATAATTATTCTTCAAACTGGAATGAAAACCCAACTTTATTTAAGATATTTTCTTTGTGTGAACACAATGCTCCATCCCAAAGCAACAGTCACTGATTCAGATTTAACTGTGACTCAATGGAAAAAGGAGAGAAAGAGGCCATAGCTTATAAGAGAAATTTATAGTGCTGGCTGAAAAAAATGATGGTTTATAGCTTTTTTTTCATAATTTTCCTAAATTCTTATATTCATACTTAGCTTGAATGCTCAGATTCTTTCTCTATAATATCTCTGGAATATTCAGCCATTCCTAACCATCCGTTCACCTAGCACTCTCAAGAAGGTTCATATATAAGCTGCAGCACCGTCCCTTTCTTTTCCCTTGGTGCTCATACTTGAATCCATTCTTTTGCAAAGATCTTTTTCCTCATGTGCCCCTTGGACCATGTCACTGCTCTTTACATTCCTTCTTTGTCTCTTTCTTTATCACATCAAATCTCTCAGGTTCACTTTTAAGGCTGTTTGCAGCCTCTCTTTGCCTTAAACCTTATCTCAAGGCTGGTAGCAAAAGTCAGCTTCTGTATCAGATCAGCCTCACATGCCAGCCCCTGTATCCCAGCTGTTAAATATTATAAGCAAAGCACTTTGTGCTTCTCCCTCATCTCCCTCATCCTTGGGAAAAGACTCCCATGCTCACAGCAAAGCCACGTCCTGCTTCTCTTTCAAATTCCTCTTTCAAACCAAATTTTGCTTCTAAAACTCTATTTTTCTACAGTGCTTTCAAAATTCCTGAGAGGTTAGCTGCTGCTGCTCAGACAGACCATTGGCATACGATGTGGATTTACTATCGGCTTGCTGTTTATTTCTGTTCCTTTATCTGTGTAAATTCATCTGTTTTCTCATGTGTTAGATTCTTGGCGCGGGCCATCATTTTCTTTTGTGTCTGTATAGACTCTAACTGGCCCTAAGCTATACAGAAATGCAAATAATGTATGCCTGTAATACAAACAGAAAGGTTTATACTCTTCATGCTATCCTTAAACTTATCCTCTATTAGAAGGTAAGGATGTTCTTTGCAGCATGAACTTTCTCATGTTTCTTATAGAGAGATGCTGAATTTCACTGTTTTGAGTACTTAATTGCTTTTAGCTCCATTTGAAAACACCAGTTTAAAACAATTCATCTGCACTGTGTTGGGAAGTTAAACGTGAGCAGCTTTTCTCATTTTGCTTTGTTTATTTTCACGGTGTATTAGAGGCAGACAGAAACTGTTAGACAAGTACAGGGGTGAGGAAAGTCTACCTCTTCCCTTGTGCCATCACCAGCCATGTGGTTGCACACAAATAATGGCAATGGTCCTGCTGAACGCTGACCTAACAACAACAGCAGCAAACAATAGCAACTAAAATGAGCAACGGCCACGTAACATCTCTGCTGCGACGTGCCAGGAGGTCGTGTGACTCTGGTGCAGGCACAGGGATGGAGTGGAAGCAGAGGACCAGGCAGAAAGCAGGCGCTAGCTATCTCGCAGCACCAGCCAGCCCTGGGATTGCAGCTGCAAACCAGAATGCTAAAAATTAGAAAAAATGGAAACAGCAGACGTACAATGAACAAAAATAGGGGGGTATTGAACTGGATGGCATATCCACCGTTGCAGTGCTCCCACAATGAAAACTAGCTGGAAATGTCCACCTTAGCATTCAACTGTCACTCCTGTCCCTTTGACAGAGCAAGGTTACCTGAGAAAGAGCCATATTTCCAGAATTCATACATGTGTATGGTCTTGGCCTAAGAGCACGTTCAGTACAGTTTGAGGGTTGAAACCAAAACCAAAAAGGTTATATGAGCACGACTGGGTTAATCTCAAATGGGAAACCATTTTAACAGACTAGCAACAACATTTGCGGGAGCTTGAGAAGGTGAAAAGAAAGAACGTTTGAACAGAGGTTATTGCTGCCTTTTTATGGCAGAAGTTGTGTTGTGTGGTTTGTTTTTTTTTTTATTGTGGTTGCATATATACATCATCCAAAACAAGTCATAAATTAATATTGAGTCTGTAAAAATATCTCAGTTCTGGTAGGAAAAAGTTTGAGAACAATTCCGAAAAATTGAGAAAAGGTTTACTTTGACACTCTTTAATTATTCTTTCTAATGACAGCTCCTGCAGTGCTTTTTTTTTTTTTTTTTTTTTTTTTTTTTTAATANTTTTTTTTTTAAGATAAAGGTGTAACAACTAGAAAACAAAATCAATTCATATTTCAAACTGAATGGTGCAAGTTTGGAACCAAATGCTGTGAGTCTGGAGGCTAATGGAAGTATAAGAGAAGTTGTTTGTCCTTCGTTAGGAGATTCAAGAAGAACCTTCCCTCTGGTCATAGTGGAACACTTCTGGGGAATTGTACAAATCTGATACAAACCTAGTGCCTATCAGACCTGAGACTGCTGCAAGGAAAAGGGAAATTAGGAAGCCCCTATGTAACTGCAGACCTACACTAGGTCTCAAAAGGTCATCCTGTCTGTACTTTTTCCCCATCAAGGTCAAGTATACTTTCAAGATGTGTCAGACTCAGCCGCTTCCAGAGGCAGACTCTTTCAGTACATTGCTTAGTCTGAGAAGATATTTCTTATTACCTAATGTGACTTTTCCTTTTTACAATTTAAATCTATCACTTTGTCATAGATGTGGATAGAACACTTCCCTCCCCAGCTTTTATGTATTTAAAGATCACTATCAGTTTCCCCTTTTGTTTTTTTTTTCTTCTTCAGGCTTCACAGCCACGTTTATCCTTTGAGGAAAGATGGGATGTATTTTTGAGACCTCTGAGCCTCATTGGAACTCGGTATAGATGATTGTTCTGGTCTTCCTTCATCTTCTGAGCTTATATAAGACTTCACTCCCTCTTTTCTACTCTGAAAACATGCACATATGTAGAATGATATGCAACTTCACAGAAAATTTCTGTGTCTTTACTGAAGTCTAAAGCTTTAATGAGTTTAAAAAAAAAAAAAAAAGAGAGAGAAAAAAGTTTAATTTCCATATGCAAAATCAAGGACTTTTCCAAGTCCTGCAATCCTAGATGGAAAAGAATTTTATTGAGGAGATTTTCTGCAGCAGAGGGGCAAACGGGTGATTCAATATTTAGTCAGGAATTCAATCACTGTATAGATTCTCAGTAGACCTTAATTATACTCTTCCGTGCATGATCCTGCTAGCCTTATGCAAGCAAATTTTCATTAAAATAGAAGAGAGATTTTTATTGCTTGAGAATTCCAAATTTAGTCTGTTGGCATGCATTGATTTGCTTGTTTAGTTTTGTGTGGTTTAGGTGTATATCCAATACTTAACTTTTTTAAGCTCTGTGTTTCAAACAGCCAGATCTGCCTAACTTTTATGAGGTAAATAAAGACAAAACTGTGCTTTTCAGAGCAGTGAGGTAGAAAGAATTAATAACTGGATACTGTTGCTGATCATTGGACTTTGTGTCTTCAGAAAAAAAATGCTTGAAAGTATATGACTTCCTAGTTTTGCCAGAAAATTCCTCTGATAGAAGGAGGCAGTAAAACAGATACAGAAAAATAGTGGGCAAGATTCTGTGTGGGTATAAAGGCAAAAAAATCTTAATAGGAAGCTAAATCGGATTGCAGAGCTGCAGCAGTATGTTGTATGTTGTTGGAAACTTCTTGCTGGTCTTCATACAGGAAGCATAAAGTAGTGGCAAATATTGCTAAATATTCAGCCTCAAAGGGACTGCAAGCCAAGTACCCAAGTTCCCTGCTGTGAATATCTGCATGAAGCTAGTTGACAAGCTTTCCTTTGCATTCTTGTATAAGACTGGGGAAAAAGTATTTGGCAAATTTCAAAACTAGAATACTAAAAAAATAATAAAAAAATTCTGTGTTTTAGCATAGCTACGTGCTCCCCCCCTCCCCAATTCTGAAAATGCTGAGGAGAAAATGATAAAAATTTGCTGTCTCCACTTTCCATAGTGATGGAGGGGGATATTTTTGATAATCGGTATACAAATAGGAAAGTTTTGCTTCCATGAGAGAGATGATTTTTTTTAGACTGAATTTTCAAATCTTCACACTCAGTGGATTGGCTGTAGGATGGCAGGGTGTGCATGCAGGACTTCAGATGAAGTGCTGGTTTGAATGAGATGATTCTGTTTCTGATTTGAATATTGTACTTGCTAGTACAGCAGAAGCAGTAATAAATGCTGTCGAAGTTTGTTGTGGCCTGGTTAAAGTTCGCTGCCTGTGCTATGGGATGAGTTACACATCCTGTAGCATTTGCAATTGAAATCATTTGGAAATTATTCACATAAGTAATATCCAAATAATTGTGGATAATTGAATGTATTAGGTAAGGTCGTGATTAGAATTCGGTAATTTGCAAAGGATGAAGAACAGGAAGAAGGAAAAAGGTTTATCCATGAGATGCATGATCCTTTTACAGCATTCACTTCAGGCAAATTAACCTAAGGATGGGGAAAGGGAAGAAAGTATCTGGTCAGGCTAAATCCACACCTGGCTGCTCAAGTGTTGGTCAAATAAATCTATGGCTCTGGCATCTGGATTCTGCATTGCTAACAAAATACGTTTCTCCTTTTGTGCCAGCACTTGTGAAGAACACTCTTATTCCCACAAGTTTGTGAGGTGCCCCGTTACTTTCCTTACCTGAGATATCGTCCGCTCCAAGGAAACGTGTTAGTTCACTTAGTATTGAATCAGCAACTGGTGTTTTTTTCCGGAGGGCTGCAAACTGGAACTTGAACCAATTAGAGCTAATTGCTCTTCTGCCCCACAGAAGCAGAAACACTGCCTGTCAGTCCCTGGTTTATTAAATCGAGCTTCCAGAGACTGTTTGATTAGGAGACATAGACATGTACCTATACTGTTAAGTTTGCTATCGCCTATATTCTTTTTTTTTTTCCTTTGGTTGTTAACTTCTGTTTGTTGCATTGTTTTTCCTGTCTTGAAATAGATACATAGAGGCATAAAAAAAAAGTAGAAATTTAAAAAGTTAAATATACCAACTATATATATAGAGAGAACTGCTCAGTTGTTCACCTGTCCTGAGTTTGCTGTTCTTACTAATATTTTACAGCCTAATTCTACTGATTCATCCGCTCTGAGAACAAAAGTATCCTGTGAGAGGACAAAAATTTCCTGTGTTTGTTTTTAATTGATTATAGGTTTAGATCTTTAAGGACAACAGAACAAATGTTTCTTATATACCAAGAAGGAGAATTGTGGTTTTTTTTTTTTTACTTTTAGGTCAAACTTCAAAGGGGAAGATAAAAACTTAATGTTTCTTTGTGTGGTT
>VZTL01049171.1:0-10421 GCA_013400535.1 Scopus umbretta | reverse complement strand
TTTTTGTGGTCCCCCCCCCCCCCCCCATTGTTTCTTATATTACCTTTCTAATCTTTGGTACGTCTTTGGTGCGGCCAAGAGCTACTTCTATCACAAAACAAAAGTACATTTCCTAGGATTTCATGAGTGCTTGAATGTAGACATTTAAACCATGGCATGGGGCTTCAGGCACAAACGTGCATGCAAAATGGTATGTAGAGAAAACTGACTTCTTTCAAATATCTTCAGTGTTGCTTAGGACAGAACTGCTTGGCACAGCACATAGAAAGTCACAGCTACTTAACCTGTATTTTAATATTTTATGCTTTTTCATTTGGAATAAGCCAGGGTCTGTTATACATTCTTGAAAGATCCTATGTCTCCAGGTTGGGCAGCAAAAGACTTAACAGGATATAAATTTCTTGCAAGATTCCGCTGTACTCAGTCATTGTAAGGCATACATGCCTGTGCAATAGGAAGAAGGGCATTCAATCACCACTTGTGTTGGTGTTGAAAGGGAGCAGCTACAGAAGGAGGAAACAAGCAGTCAAGCCCTGTGGTGCTCAGATTGGTGTATTCCCTCNTCCAACCTTAACGATTCTATGAGAGCGACATGCATCTTACACTGTAATACAGCCTGCACATATGTTAACTAACCTAGGAAGCACAGCCTAGCAAGGGGGTGCTCACAGAAGTGGTCTTGGTTTAGTACATCACTATAACTCAGCCTTTGTCGTACCTTTCTGTTCTAGCTACTCCTTGAAAGGCACTGGAAACAAGTCTCTGATTTTTCTTATTGGCCTTTCTTGAGGGTTGTTTATTAATCCAACTTTTATTCTCAAACCTCGGGAGACATTTGGCTCTGACTGAAACCTTGTAGTATGTTTACACATTCCTCAGAAAAGGTCCTGATCCACTCTAAGATCAGGCTAGCTCTGACAGATTTGCTTTATTTATGGTTATAGTCATTGACAATTACTTTGGTAACTATAACTACAGACTAATTAGGAAGAAGCACTATTAAAATGCTAAATAGATAAGGGAACTAGAATTCTTTTAGCTTGTCAAATTGGTCCATTAAATCTGTGTGTGTTGTACCTGTAATTGCAAAGCTCCAATTATCATACACTTAGTGAAAGGAGTGATAAGGTTTTCTGGAGTGGAAAGTGATAAGAGATAACAGTGAAAAGTTGCCTAATAATAACTTTTACTAAAAGCTATCAACGGCAAATGTATACTTCTGATAAGAACCAGAAGCCAAGAACTTTAAATCCTGATATTGCCAAGCAAACAAAATGAGGGAAAGTAGAAGTTGGAAGTAAATGTCATCACCTCGTTTGTTTCAAACAATGTAAGACCTTCTAGTCTTCATGGTCTACTCATTGCTCCAGGCAAGTGTTGTATTGGTGTCCATGCTGCACTGACCTCAAGAGACTGTGGCCTTTGGAGAAGTTTAGTACTTAATGTTATCTAGGATAGAGTCATCCTCCATTAAAACCATGAGAGAATGAAGGATCTGACCTAAGGTGACATTCTTATTTCTCACTGGGGATCGTTTTTGACTGTAATAATCCCTAGGAGACAGCCCGCTCATAGGGGTGGTTATAGTTTGTTTTGAAAATACTGCTGCCTTACAGGTTCTTTTGAAAGTCTTTGGGGTAAGAGGGAAAGGAATGACCAAAATACAGGCATGAATTCAGGCACTGATGAAGACTGGAGTTTATGTAGAGGAGAAGGGAATTAGAGGTGCTTCTATTTCTGCTGTAATTCACAATGGTGGAAAGACGAATAAAGGTATATCCTGTCTCAGTACCTTTCTGTTGATCTGAATCTTTGAAATGGGAACTGGAGAGGTTTTTAGAAAGCCTAGAATCAATTTGTGAAGGGGTATAAAGGTGAAAGATTGTGTGAGGGACCGATAATTTTGAGAAATACATAAAAGGAGGAGAAGGGTGGCCTTAAGAACAGGCAAGATAGAAAGTATTGTTGTTGTTGTTAAGCAGAACTTACTTCACAGAAAAACAATACTGAACTGACTGCTGTTTTTGAGAAAGGGGGAAGAAAGAGAATAATTCTTTTCTGAGAACCCAAGAGGCTTTATCCATTTTAAAACCAATTCTGTGCAAAATAAAGGCAAGCGAGCATATGTATTCTAAATGGCACTTCAACCTCTCTCCAAAAAAAGTCATCAGTGTTAAAATAGACGTCATTACTCTGTGGTGTTGCTTGCTTGCTTTCTTTTTTTTCTTAGTGCATTGAAAATAACAAGCCTGACTTCTAATTGGTTTTAGAGATATTGTTTGCAAAGTTTTGCATATAAAGGGAAAGAAACTGAATTTTTCTGCTTGTGTCAAAAGAAAAAATGAGAAACGCTACAGATAAAAGACAAGAAAAGGGTGATCGTTTCTGCACTTAGAGTGGCTTTGGAAATTTGACTTTAAATGAAAGAATGTTTTCTTTGGAATGGTTGAGATAAAACAATAAAAAGGTTTTACCTCTGAGAAATCAAAGTGTTTGTTCCAAGTGAGGGAAGACTGACGGTCAGATGATTAAAATTACACTTCTAATGACTCCTTAAACTGAATTGTATCCACTCAACCCGTGGCAGTCAGGCATGATATCTGGAGTTTATAGGCAGTTGGAAGGAGAAAGAGGGAGCTGAGGAAGAAGAAAGGAAAAACATGCAGTCAGATTCTTGTATTTTCAAGATGTAGAAAGAAATCGGTGTACCATTTCTCCTATTTTTGTTTTGCAAAACCTCATTCTGAAAGGGATTTATTTTTTGGATACTTTTAAATTTTGTAATAAGGCTTAAGAAGGAGGAAGTGGCCTAGTGCAGAAGATGTAGTAGATGGCAACAAGTGAGTCTGCTGTGTCAGAGGAAGAGGAATGTTTACGCTAATGTTGTCACTTATGGTAACAATTGGCTTAGACATTGGTCTTGAAAACAATATTTGTTAAAATGTAGGGTCTACCTACCAGCTGTAGAGCTGAGGATTTTACAGGGAAAGTTTCCCATCCTAGCTCTTCTGTACTTGTGCCCATTGGTGCACTGCCTGGGTCTCCTTGTGACTGCTTTCCCTCTTCAGTGTCAAACACTGAGGATGTAATGCACGGTGCACCAATTCCTGCAGGAAATAGATAAAGGAGAAGGAATAATTGGTTGAATTCACTCTGGAGTATGCATGTTTGAACTGGTACTGACCATCCCCGCTGTGGTAACGGATGTAAGCAGTTTGAGAGAAGGTGTTACAAGACAATCACCATTTAGTTGCTTCAGAGTGATTTTTTTTTTCTTTGGCACATCAGAACAGTCATTTAGAAAGTAATCTGGCTTCATAATACAACCGCTTCAATAGCAATGGTCCTAAAATTATAGTTCAGCTGTCATAATATTTGTCTCCCTGTTCCTGTAAATATATGCCAGTTTCTCAAAGGTTATTAGTAACAGAACAGGTTCAGAATTATTAGACAGTGAAAACTGTGAAACCTTAAATTTAATTCTATTTCCGTAAGTGGTGGGAAGAGTCATGTTGTGATTTATGTTTGATGGACTGCTAACATCCTATCTGACAGGACAAAGGGGAAGGCAATTCTTCAAGTTTAAAAATTTTATGATACCTTTTCTGCGCCTTTGATCATAGCAAATGATTCTTGGGACAATCTAATATCAAATTAATAAATGAAGAATTGAGGCACTGACAGAAGAGGTGGGTGGTGAGAACTGGCTGAAGATTTTCATCTGTGTGGACATTGTCTCGAAGAACATACTTTCCCAATGCCAAAGGCTGTGTCCAGATCCATGCTCCCTAAGAAGTAAGCTGGTATTGGAGAAAGGTACGAGCTATAGCTATTCCAATATTGTCTTGACAGAAATCTTTCCATGTGGAATAAGCTTGCTAAACTTCCATGTGAACAGAAACAACCAAGCAATATCCTTCTGTAAATGACAGCAGCAGCTTTCACTGTGGTTACTCCAGGAACGTGCTATCACTTTTGGCTTATGCAAGTATTTCTGTTGAAACACCCCAAGTAATTTCTACTAGCTCTGGTAAAATAAGGTGTCTTGTTATTCCCTTCCTCACTGCGGGACTCAATGCCTCAAACGTTTGAACAATGTGCTTTAACCTACGTGAGTAACAGTGTGCCTAAGGTTTAAGATTGGATCATGGAATCTATGAATGTTGGCTGCTTATCCACCTCTTTTTCATTTGCAGGAGCTAATTTGTTTATTTATATGTTTGGAGATTCTGTGGGATAAAATATAAGAAATTAATAATAATAATAATACCTGAGAGACCACAAGTATCAATGGGGACTTTGATTTTATTAGCTAATGTTTATTAAGTGTGAATTAAAAACCAAACACTGCATCAAACGAAGGTCTGCAGTGACACTTTCAACAAACACTTCTACAAGATAAAATAATCTGTCTTGTCCAATTTTAAAATTAAAAAATCTTACATTTAAATCCAGGCACTTTGTTTGCACTTTTTGAACAGCACTTTTTTTTTTTTTGCTTGGGAAGCCAAGGATGACTTTTTATCGCATAAAGGGGTTTTTTCAGGGAAGTCAAACTTTCNTGTCCAATTTTAAAATTAAAAAATCTTACATTTAAATCCAGGCACTTTGTTTGCACTTTTTGAACAGCACTTTTTTTTTTTCGTTTGGGAAGCCAAGGATGACTTTTGATCGCATAAAGGGGTTTCTTCAGGGAAGTCAAACTTTCTTGGAAGACTACAGAATCCCTTCTCTGAACTGCGGCTACAAAAGCAGAACTTCAGACTCCTGTGTCATGTTAAATCTTCACAGCAGGAAGAGAGCCAGGTACTTGAACTGACATAATGGATTCCCCCTTCACCTACGGCCTCTATCTCATTAAACTGCAGTGATTAAAGAGTTATCAAAATTTAATACTTCAAAATGACTGCACAAAGGCAACTTCTCCTTATGAGAGCTGTCTTTACAAACTGTCACCCACATACACAGAATTTCTCCCACAAACCTTTTCCTCTGTGCACCACCTCCCTCCCCTCAGATTCGGTCCTTAAATTTATGAGGAATCGGTGAAACCTTTAGCCAGCAAGAGCCACTCCTGAGAACAAATATGGGCTCTAAATTATTTGAGTCCATCAGGCATATTGGTTATTAAACCTCATCTGGTGCAAGAGGGCAGATGGATGTGCTGTGTCATTGCCAGCTATATTAATTGCATGCTAAAGATTTTCAATTTTTTAGGTAGAAATATGGATCGGAGTTATACCAGAATTATTCAGGTGACTCTGACAAGCTGTAGTTTGAGAGATGTATTGAAACAAATTAGGAGCAGCTTAGTTTGATCAAGCATTGAATGTTGTCACCTTGCTGCTTTTCTCTTTCTCCCTTCTGTGCATGCCATGCAGAGGTGAGATTACTGCAACAGAATACAGACATTAGAATGATGCTAAAACAACTAATTCTCAGCATTTTTCCATCAGTTGATCTCAATGAAGTAATCTGCCCCCACCCTCATTACTCAAGAGGACATGTTAAGAAGCCAAGCGACTTGCCCAAAGCCACTTGGAGAGAGAAGGCAGTGTTACAGATAGAGTCCGTTTATCTTGAATCCCAACCCATTGTAATGTTTACTAAGCTGTGCTGTTTACCCATATATAGCCCACTGACATGAAAAAGTACCTTAAGAGAGTGTCTGGTCTGAGGATCAGCCTGGACCACGTCTGCTGGTGACGTGGCCCCCGGACAACATTGTTTGCTCATGCCAACGAGGGCAGCTTGGAGCGCTCTCGGTATCAGGCTGCAGAAACAAGGGGATGAAAAAGTTGTGTGTGCGTGTGTGTAAGCTCCAATTCGTCAAGTCTGCCTGCAGCTGACACAATGTGAATTTTTTTCCTGGTTAGGAATAGATCCCATGAATTATGATACAGCACCTGGTAAAATTCAGCTATACAACACAGGTAGCGATAAAGCTGACAGTCAGTGTAGGATGGGGTCCCTCAGTGCTGCTCTTTGTGCACTGCAGTTTTACCATTTGGAGGTTGGATGCCTTCTGCGTTTATGTGCATAACATTTTCATTAACTAAGTTCCTGGTGGCAAACAATAAAAGAACAAGCTTTATGTAAGAAGAGGAAAAACTTCCTGCAGAAACCCAAATGTAAACAAATATTATAATGCTGCTTTTGTAGGCAGCAAAAACTTCAATATTCAGCCATTCATAATATTAATAATGGATCTAACATATTCAGGGAACTATTTTAAGGTGTAATTTAACAAGGTCTAGGTTATATTGCAAGGATTACTGTAAATGAGTCCCATGTTTAAATGAAGCTTTTAAAATTCATGCTTTTTAAGCTGCTAGCCCCACAATATACTTATTTGTTTTGTGAGTGTGCTGGGAACCTCACTCCTGCAGTGGCTGGGGTGAGCAAAGATCTCTGGCCTCAAAAGCTTGTAGCCTGCATGTAGGAGAAGAAACAATTTTGAAAAAATTGTTGAAAAATTTTGAAAAAACCAAGAAATTTTGCCTACACATCAGTGTAGGCAAATGCTGGGGAAAAGGAAACAAGACAGCAGCGTTGGTTGGCTGGATGGACAGTGGTGTCAGTATGTGGCTGCTGAGCTACTCTCAAACTGCCTGAAACATTACGGAAAGGGCGCTCCAGAGAAAGGGTGGTAATGCTACGCTTTTGTTTTGATTGGGGTTGATCTGGCTTTCAGAAGTGATGTCAAATACAGAAAAGTCTGAGCCATGTAAATCAGCTTAAAGTTGCATTAATGTCTGCTTCTGCTTGTACTCCAGTTTATGCCCCAGTGTAAGAAATCCAAATTTATATGCACATTTTCATATATGCACTGACTATATATTCTCACAGATTAGTTTTACGGGAAAGTAAACAATTGCATAATACACATTTTAATTTCTTGAGTTTTGGGGGAAAGAAGATTACTTAATAAAAACTAGTTAATCTGTCTTCCATCTTCCATCACAGACTTTGTTTAGCAACTCACTCGTCTTTATCAGACAGGGAGGATCATACCTCTGCTTTTATATAGAATATTTATTTACTAAAAGGTTGTGTTTAGTCCTTAATTTCTGTTCCAGATTATTAGCATGTCCCCTTGGCTGCCTCTTTGTGTTGTATATGTCAAAATGTTATGGTGAGAGCAAATAAAGGTTAATTTAGGAGGTGCAGTAAATGTTGCAGCACTGAGCTTGCTGGTCAAAAGTTCCTAATATAACTTTCTGAGCATAGGAGCGTGTGAAAGATGAAATAGTTAACTACGGTGCTGGTCAGAGACAGCACAGGATAGCAATGGCTGGGAGATGTCTGTGGGACACGTGTCATACAAAAGCTGGAGATAGGGTATTTTTTTGGTCTGGTGGAGGTGGAAACCCTCCCCACCTTCATTATCATGTCAGCTTACAGTAGAAAGTGCAAATAATAGCAGAGACACAAACAGTGCGAAGAGAGTTCATTCTATTTGTCTCATACAAATGACACGGCTCTAAACAGCTTGCACGAGTATTAATAAGCAGCGGAAGGCAAGAAACATTGGGAAGCAATGGTTACCTCTATAATAAGAATATGAAAGATGAAAAATGTATTTCCAGGCAAACTCTACAGCTGTTTTCATGATCTGCTATCTCTCCATATCTTATGGAGGTTTATTATTCTTTTTCTAATTGATAGCGCTTTCTTGTGGTACAGGCTTAAAGGGCCATTAAGACAAGATGCCCATCTCCCTGGAGCTCATAGTCAAGGGGCCTGACCTTGTGTAGCAGTGAACATGTACAGTCTCATGTAGATACTTACACTCAGTCCAATTCAGTCCACTTGCTACACCTGCAAAGGTGCAGAGTTTGATTTGTTTATGCATAGGCATCTTTAACGCTACTCTGGAAGCGCAGAGGAGCCTTGAATATGAGTATAAACGACCTTGTACAATGCACTACACCAATATGCAAACTCTTTTACCATTGGAGAAATGTAGCTAATGACAGCTTGTGAAGCTCCTAAAGGCCAACTTTTTCTCCTGTAGTGTAAGTAAAAGATGATTACAAATGGTGGCCAAGATGGCCACCAAGAGGTTTGTGTAGATGTAATGCTGGAATTGTGAAGTATGTTGCCTACTTGTGTTGTAATTTGTTTTACTCTGACCAAATCTGAGGTTGCTGCTGCTAACTGGATATCCCAATGATCTTGGAGCTGTTGACTGCAGATACAAGAGTTGTAGCTCTTCTGTGCAATAAGGAGATGCACAGAAGCAGGAGTGATAATGATGGCATGAATATGCAAGTAGTTCTCAATGCCAGCATCATCATCACAGATGTTCCCATGCATCTGGGGTCCATGCACGATTCATTCATTGTGCACATGTTCCCACTCAACCAGCTACTCTGAATATTTTCACCCAATGGGGGGATGGCTGATTGTTCAGCCTTTATCATATTTTCCTCAAGTTTACTCTCGTAACATCTGTGTACAGTCATTATAGACCTGGCGCTTGTTTGGAGTTGGTACTAATTTTCTCTTTTGGTGACAGGCAATGCTCTCTTTTTCTGTCCCGTTGAACATGTAGAATGAAGCAACCAATGCTATCAAAGACTGTCAGGCTACATTCATTCCACTGCAACCCTGAAGTGATAAGTCATGTTATCACTTCTGTGATAAGCTGTGGAGCACTGGCAAAGCCCATGACAGCACCTATCCTACCAGGAGACCTAGGCTGTCCTTTGGCTGGTGTTATCCTCAAACTTGGTTGGCTGGCTGGACGTAACGCTACAGCATCAGAGCATTTTATTAGCTCTGTGACACTTAAGTGGATACCCTCCACCAATACACCAATCAGATTTGTACCCCTTCCTCCATTTCTAGCATATATTAAAAAAAAAAAATATGGAAACAGCCTATTAATCAGATGGTTACAGAACTCTTCTGGGCTGTAGGTCTGGTGGAGTCAATCCCACTTTGGGTAAGGAAGGCCTAGAATCCCGTTTCCCTTTTTTGAGAGTGATTTACCTGTAAGGTAGTTGCCCAAAAGTTATCTGCTGCTTCTTCCACACTATGTGGAGAAGTGAATGCAATAGCTGTCAGCTCAGCATGACCTTATTCTGCCCATATTTGAGTTTTGAAGCCCCTCCAATCATGATACAGGAGCCTACGAAATCTTGCAGTTGAGAAGTCAGGTGCCAAACAAACTGTGATGTTTGTAAGCTTTGACAGTGACTATAAATACAAGGTTTGCAGTGTTCGCTCAAATACTTACTAATGTACCTGTCTTCCTCTTGAGCAACATAGAAATAGTCTAAATGAAGGAGCTGAACAACTTTGAGAATTCCTAGGAGCAGGATTGGGGTGAAGTTATTGAGTGTAAAGTGCAGTTTAATTATCAAAATACATTTGCAGTAGTTTGGCTGTTTGGAAAGGAGATTGTTCTTGGCTTGCTTCTAAGTGGTGTGTGCTTTCCATGAGCAATAATTGAGATTAAACATTCTCTAGGGAAGTAAGTAATTTATTTTGTAGTAAACCGATATCTGTTGATAATTTAACATTGCTTACATTATTTATATGTAGATTTGCATCCATGAACTGGAAAATATAATCTTTTATTTCATAAGAAAAGTAATTTAATGTTAAAAATTTAATAAAATATTAATTACATATGAAAAGGCTTATGTAGCCCAGAACACATACTGTATATTATTACAAATTGTTCATGCTGAATAAATTGCTTTGCAAAGGAAATGGGAATACATTAGCACAAAATAAAAGCAACAGAAGTTGGCTGTTCTGTTTGGTAGATTGGCAGGTATGGTTAAGCAAGTTGCACATGTGGATTCTTCTCCTGTACCTGAAGACAGCAAAGCAGGAGAGAAATTGGTGTATTGCATCTATCCATCCTTGTTTCCTAAAAAGATCTGCTGGCTAAAAGCTTCCCAACTGCAATGCACTGTATTACTGCAATACGTAATTGTTTTATGTCTTCCCCCCCCGCCCCATCTCCTGTTGGAGTGTTTGAGAACCTGCAGTTGGGAAATTTTGGGCTTCTACAGTGCAGTTTTCCAGTTCATCAGAACCCTAATGATTCAAGCAACAGTGTAATTGGGCAAAGAGTTGGATTAGTGTTGTGACAATTAATTTAAGACTTTAATTCTTGTCAGGCAAAGGACAAGCTCGGCTGACATTGAGGAGAACGGTTAAATGGTGTTGGGGAGAGCATTTTGTTTCGTTGACAATACCAATATTCTCTGTTAGCAACAGATTTCATTACCAGTCATCATCACACGATTATCCCTGGATTGTTCATTAATTTCTATGTTGAGTCTTGGCCTCACTTAATGTTTTACGTGCTGAACCAAATGACATCTGAAACAAGGAACTGCTTACTTAGATGGATAAGCTTCTGGCAGTAAATGCAATACATCTGAAAGTTGTTTGAATAA
>VZTL01049169.1:268-25239 GCA_013400535.1 Scopus umbretta | reverse complement strand
AGAAATAAAAAAAAAAAAAAAAAAAGGGGAGGGGGTGGAAAGGGAAGGATCATGGAGTTTCCTTGCAGGGCCTCTGAGCGGAGGGAGCGAACATTAGCTCTGCACTCACAGATATGCAAATCCTTCCCTAGGCCCAACAATAGCAGAAGCCCTGTGGGAGGAGACCGATAGCGGCTGCTGCTCCCAACTCCTACGCCTGCAAAGCCCACAGGTTCCCGGGACTTCCCAAAAACGGGAAAGTCAAAAAATCGGCCAAGAAGAGCTGCAAAAGCTCTGGTATGGGAGCTGACTGCTCATCACCCGCAGAGCACACACACCGTTACCAGGTGTTTTAAAAGCTTACAGTTTGCCTGCCATTCGGTTTATGGATGCAACTGCTCAAAAGATTGATGAATCCATGGTTCGACATCTCTGCACTGCCCCTTAGATTAATAAGGCTCATGTATAAAAAGTTGGAACTAAAAGAAAAAAGGAGCTTCTGTAGTAAGACCCCAATTAACAATGCTTGCATCTTCATACTCCAAGCAAACTTTCTAAATGGGTGGCTTGGGTTTTTGTTTTTAACGTAGACAACAATAACCAGGATTTGATGGAGTCTCTGACTTGCAGCTACATCTAAATTTTTGAAGACAAGACTGAGAGAGTACAAGTAACAGCTTGGAAACTACCAGCATTGAGCTACTGCAACACAAATAGCTCAAACTCTTAAGATTTGATGGTTTTACTAGTGCTGACAGCAATCTACAAAAGCTGGGAAAACAAAACCATTCAGTGTCACCGATTTATCCCCCTTTAGAAAATATATTTTTGCACTATAGTTCATGTTATCCTAAATCTTTGCTATTTTGTGGCAAATCTATTACCTAAAGCTGCACGCAGACTGAGCTGGCGCATTCACCTTACATTTGGAAGGAGGTTTTCGATCACTTCCAAAACTCCCACCAAACTCTGCTCGCAGCAACCGTCAATCCTTAAAACGTCATTTCCTTCACGTATTTTCCTTAGAACAGCTGACTCACGCTAGTGATTAGAATGGCTGCCTGAAACATCTTCTCTCTACATAAGAAGCCAACTTCAGGTCTTTCCGTGGCACAGTCTCACTTGAAGCCGCAGAGGGGTACAAACAGGTTATACAGCACGGGCAGCAACACCTGGGGCCAGCAGGCTCTCCCATTGAGCGGAGTCAGGAAACGTTCATGGGCTGGCACCCCTCAGGCACCCAGGGATGAGTTTGGAGGCAGCAGGACCGAGAGCCCTCAGGCGCCCTGACATTAAGGATTCAGAGGTAGCCGAAACGCGTGGCGTAGAGCGACTGGAGTCCTAAATGTCCCAAGGAGTTTTGTATGCGATACGAAATTCAATGGGAAGCTTCATACTAGAAATACAATCGATTACCGCGCCCCCAAAGCGCTTATTTTGCTGTGCCAAATGGCAAAAGGTCCTCAACCGAAGCAGCGTGTTATTCCAGGAAGCGGTACGCTCCGACGTGACATCGATACGAAACAAGAGACTGAAGCTGACGGAAGATACTTGGGACTAGTTTAGGGGTTTGTCTGCTGCTTCATCAGTAACAGTTTTCAACACTCGCACTTGAACCAGTTCTTTCTTTACAGTCCAGGTTTGCAAAATAAGTCCATAAGACTTCTTTTGCGAGTTTTAAAATACGTCTTTTAACAGCCTGAGCAGATTTGCTGTTGTTTTGTTGTTTCCCTTGGCAGGACTGCCCCCAGAAAAGGCTGTTAGCATGCAGACTGTTGCTGTACTTTGACACAGATACTTTCTTCTCGAAAGCAACAAAAAAAAAGCCACTTGTACTCCTCGATACCCCCATTTGCATTTCTGCGACCATTAGGAGGACCAGCAAAAACTCATTGGTGGCAAAAGGCGGCTTCTCATCAAGACAGACAAAAAGTTGGTGCTCCAGATGTGAATCAAGTGCAGAATAGTATCCGATCTAAGCATCTTACTCACGTAAGCTTTTATTCATTTAGACACACGTTTAAGACTCCGTAAGAATCTTTGCAATAATTAACATGTAAAAACTCTGTGTCAAATCAAAGAAAAACCTTCATATTTTCATGTAGTACATTTCTTGGACATTAGATGGCAATCCCCCCCACTTCATTTTTCACACTAGGGGCCCATATCCCTTCCAAAAATCAAATGTCACCTTCTTTTCAACAGGTGCGCAGCCTGCTTGGCCTGTAGGAAGCAAGGTTCATTCAGAGTATGGAGGCTCCCCCATTACCACAGCAGTCCTTCTTTGCAATAGTTCTCCAGTTCCAGTTTTTCTTTGATTAGGAAAGGCAGGTGAGTAATACTGTTGTGGAAGAACGCTTATAATATAGGGTAAGAGTCACTTATTTGTCCCTTGGACACTCTACGCCATGACTTGGATGGTTCCGTGCCAAAAACCTATAGGCGTAAATAGGCGGTTACCAGAATTTCCCCCTCGCTTCGACAGAGGAAGGGGGTTAGGAGAAGAAAGGGGGGTTAGTGTGGCATTTAACAATATGATTTCTAGTCTTGCCAATTAAAAAGGGCCCTCCCAAGGGATATCATTAGTCTGTGTAAATCTTTGCTAGGAATGATAAAACTGAATTTAAAAAATAATAAAAAAAAAAGGCTATTTGGTACCAGCGTGTGGAATACACACAACGGGAAGCACCTACCAACTTTTACAGTGGGAATTCTATAGGTAGAAGAAAAAATAAGACGCAAGGCATTTAAACAACTTAACAGCTCAGATGAGTTCAACAGAGTATGCAACACACCTGATCGAGCTAATGTACCTTGGCTTTCAGCCTCTCACTTCTACGTGTGATGTTTTAGAAAGAGGCAGGAATAACACACCTCGTCAACCGTTCAGTGATGTACATGGTGGGGGGAATCCCTCCTGACCTTCATTAACTCCGTATGATCTATTTAAGTGGCACTACAAGACATCCTGACATCTATTCATTTCAACAGAGCGTGCCTGCGATTCATTCACACAAAATTCACTTCCTAAGCCTTCATTTCTCATCTGCTTTCATCGTTCATGAAATGCTCTTTTCAGGCCAAGTTCACCCCTTTTCACATGCCCCCCCCACCCCCATCACCAAATTTTGGCCTTGCAATACTTGTCCATTCCAGCTCTCGTGCAAATTCACAATGGACACGAGAGTGAGGTTTGCAGCTCTCCAGCATTCCAAAAGCACAGATAATATTAGTCCTAAGATGGGGGTCCACCCACAGCTGGCTACTCAAACAGCTCGTTTTTCATGTACTCCACTGAAAATCTAACCTTTTATCCTCACTCTCGAGATGGTTGTGTATGTGCATGTCAAGGTGACAACACTGTGAAAACATAAGTTCTCAAATGGTACATTATCTCGAATATCAAAAGGTCACAAAAGGGTAGAAATCGGTAGCTCTCCAGAAGAGACACTGGTTTTTATGAAAAGTGGGTCAGTTTTAGTTTCATGTAGGTTGTTTGACACAGTGGTTTCTGGCATCACAAGCTCTGGTCTACAGGATACCACAGAGCCTTTGTATCCCTTGCTGTCACTACAGCATTGTGTTTTTCTACCCATTAACCAAGGATAAATGACCTAGATATTGTGCCTATTAAAGCCTCATTTTTCTCCTGCCCTTTTGTTCTTTAGTGTACCACATTATCACATGCTGAACACATTTGAAAGTATTCTCAGTCTCTCATGCCCCTTTGAAGGAGTAAAGTAGGGGTTTTAGTGTGCATTTCTGTAGAGTTAACTTAGAGTGAAAAATATGAAGGTAATTCAAGGTTTCTCTTCCTGCCTAGTCCCTTGAAGACAATCACTTCAGCATTTACAGCCACTAATCTATAAAGACTATAGCAGAAAAATGCTATAAAAAAGCCACAATCCAAATCACCAGTTGTGATGTCCCTAAACACTACATTCTATAATTACATCTCTGCATATCATGGGTCACTTTTATTAAAAGCATCATTACTACAGTTGGCAGCAATTTACATCTTATCTTACATGATAGCAGTTTCCAAAGAAAAAAAAAATAAAAAGACATCACAACAAAGAAAAACAATACATTTACAAAGTCATGTCTGTAAACTTCAAGGCTAGTTTAGAGTTGAGGTAATGCTGTTTAGCTTTGTGGCTAAAGTAACAAAGTCCTTTAATTTAAAAAAGGTACCTGATTTTTTTCTTTTTGTTTATACCAGTGCATTACAAGATCACGAGACGATTAAACTGTAGCTTTATCCTGTAAGAACCTTCTCCACGGGTTAATTTCCAAAAGGTACTCTTCACATTCAACAGCTGCCTTATTATTGCTGTGTCTCAAGACAGAGACATTCACACTATCATGAAGATTGTCAGAGAGAGAGTGTGTGTGTGGGTGTGTGCGCGCATGTGAGCGGGTGAACTCCCATACAGTCAAAATGAAGCGCGAGTACGATATGTATGGTAAATTTCATCTTGACCTTCACAGCAAAAAAAAAATAAAAATAAAAAAATTAAATATATAACTTCATCCTTCCTTTAAGCAGCACTTGCTTCTATTAGTGCCACTTGATTACAAATTGCTGCTTAATTCATAATACCAATGGTACCAAAGGAAAAAAAAAGCAGAGCATTATGTCAATTTCCTTAAAAAGACATGATCACCTCTCAAATTTCATCTCTCCTAGGGATAATAAATAATGCACTGCACAATACTTAATGACCAAGATACCTTTTGACACATCTGTATAACATGACTTGAACTTTTTTTTTTGCTACACTATGTTACAGAACAGCTTATAAAAACTAAGTATGGACATTAACTGTGAGTGTAAACAGTAGGACTACCACTTGTCAAAAGTTTAAAACACTTTAACTGTAACTGGTACTGGTTATTCATCATTTTCATTGTTTTCTATTTCTTCCCCCCCATCAAGTGAGTCTAATTCTTCACCCTGTGCTATTTCATCTTCTAAAACGGAGGAATCTGCAGTTTTATCAAGGCTCTCCTCTGCATCACTGCCTTCGAGATTTTCTTCATCTTTAAAGGCAGTTCCTTCAGTTTTGTCAGTAGCCTTCTCTTCGTTGGAGCCCACTGTGTTCTGAAGTCCTGCTAGTGCTGGGAAACCGGGCAGAGTCAATCCTCCCAGTCCTGGAGGTAGAAACATAGATGGATAGAAGAGGCCAGGAGCCATGGTAGACAGCAGGAAAGGATTGAAGGCCAGAGGGTTTGTGGGCAATCCAGTGTTGGTGGTGGTGGTAGTGGTGGCAGTGGCGGTAGTCGCCGCAGTAGCAGCACTGACAGATCCATTCGCAGAGTCAGTAGCAGAAACAGTGTCTGTGCTTTTCTCAGAGTCTTTGTTCTCCTCTTCATTCTCATTTTTCTTCTCTTCAGCTTTTGAAGCGCCATCCTCAGTCTCTCCTTGACCGGAAGCAGTAGTGGCATTTCCAGTAGTAGCCGTTATCGGGTTATTCAACAATCCACTTAGTCCAAACATATTGGGCAATCCTGCCATCCCTGGCAACATCAGAGGCAACATGGCAGCCGGATTTTTAGCATCCCCCCCAGCCGCAGCAGCTGTTGCTAGCCCTGGCGGGAAGCCCATGAGGCCTGCGAGCTGGAGAGACTGCAGGTTCTGTAGGTTCTGGAGGCTTGTGAGGTCCATTCCAGCAAACAGACTGTTCATTAGTAGTGGGTTGATTCCCGAAGTTGATGCTACAGCAGCAGCTGCTGCAGCTGCTTTGGCAATTTCACTTTTTGGCCTTCTTCCTCTTCTGCTTGCTCCTTCCTCCCTCACAACAGGTCCAGTGAGAAGACGGTCAAACATGGACTCGGGAACAAAACCCTGAAGAGGGGATGCAAAAAAACCAAGCTTTATTCTCGATCAGCTTTTATAGCTTTTGGCAGCTAACTGATGACGATGGAAGAAACAGAAGGGATTTCAGCATACTCCAAAAGTGGTTTGTTTTTCAACCCTGGCAAATCAGGACTACCTAGCTACTAAAGTGAATGGCAGTAGAACATGTAAGAAAAACTGAAGAAAGCAAAGTCACAGATTTTTTTACATTTAAACACAACATGCTGAAACTCTGTAGCTTCATTAAAAAAACCCCACCCTGATATACTGCAGCTAAGAGTTTATACCCTGGGACTTCATACTGAACCTCAGAATAGTAATATTTTATTAAAATGAGTATTTGTGGAATCATACCCTTTATTTTCAAACTGTTGTAAAATAAAAGGCAGAAAACCTAATCCTTTCATGCTGCCTGTTACCAAGATGAAACCTATTTCTGTTCTGAATATGACAAATATTTTCTTAATAGCTCCTAGTGTATGAATACCTGTGTTTATTAAGGATCTTTGCTTATAAGTAAAAAAAAAAAAAAAGGCAAAACAAATGCTGAAGGCTGCCTTACTGTAGCTGATTTTTCAAGTGTACTTCAATCCCCTGCAGCAGCCTCCTATCACCATCCCCTTCGAGCTGAGTAACTTCCCCCTAGACACTACAATTTCCTCAGCTCAAAACCACCTAAGAGATAAAGACTTAATAATCAATTTACACAGCCTTCAACTTCTCTGTGCTGTAATCTACAGTGAAGCATGGAATGAGAGTTTCACTTACAGACTGTTTAACAATGTCAGTCCAATCTGGAGCAACAGCAAATTCAGGATTTTCTTCCAGCCATCTTGGCAAGTCCTTCATTGGAGGGGCCATAGCTCCACCCATCTAATGCAAAAGGCAAGGTTAATACTTAAAAAAAAAACAAAAAACAAAAACCACCAACAAAAAACCAAAAACCAAAACCCAATCCAAACCAAGCAACTATTTATATGAACATTTTCTATCTGTGCACTTTCATCTCTGAAGGGTGGTAGTAAAGACTTTCAGTTCAGACTGTGGAAAACTACATGGAAACCAGCTGATGATACTAGAATTGAGAAGATCATGTTTTTAAAAAATACAGCAAAATGCTGCAGCTTAGGCAGGGCAGATACAATTCGTATCTGATATAAGGACAAAATGTGCTATATAGTTTCAAAAAGTAAGCATTATTTACTCAAGTGATTAATATGAACGTATCAGAAGAGCAAAGAAGAAATTAAAGGAACTGGGTGGTACATTCCAGTAAGAGTAACTGTCAGTGCCAATTATTAAACTTTTTTAAAAAAAAAAAAAAAAAAAAGCTTGGTGTAGAAAACTTGCTTTCCACATGCAAAGACATTATTAAAGACCTCCGCTGAACTAAGAATTTTTACCTTCTTTCCATTTCGTTTATTTACAACAGGTACCCTTTCTTCTCCTGTCAAGGTGTTTATATCCAGTTTATTAGGGTTTCGACATCTGTGTCGTTTTTGTTTCGGCTTCTGAAATGGGGAAAACAGCACATCTGCACTCTTCTGGAAAGAAGAGAAATGTATTTGCTTTTTAGTTTTTCATTTTCTTGACAAAAATCACCAATCAAGGAACCTCTTCTCACAACAATTTTAAGAAGGGGCCCATTACTTTACCCTCAGATTATCTCAGAAAAATCTTTTTTTCTTATCAGATGAAGAAATTCTGCAGAACTTGACACCAACGCTGTTTTAACACATTGTTATATACAAACAGGAAGAAAAGAAAGCAACCCATACACCCTCAGTGCCACACACTTGGGTATTAATATATAGGTACACTATATTAAGCGTGGCTAAAGAGAAAACCTCTACTGAAAACCAACAGTTACAAGATCCAATGACTATGCCCAATGTGAGGAAATTCATTTTGACGTCTGTAAAACGAACTTCTGTATTAATATAATACAACAACGCTTTTAGAGTCACATACTTACTGGTACATAACTTGGCATATCTACAGTGTAAGTAGGATGCAATTTAAGCCATTCAACTAAATCCTTGTTTTTAGGAGCATCCTCTCCCACCAGCCTGGTCCCATCCTCTAGATTGATTACAGGGATGCGAGTATCTGGGTCCAGTTGACCAGGAGATGGAATGTTCCTTGCTGGTAGGGCTTCCATATCTTCTTCAAAAGCTTTGGTCACTTCTGCATCCTCCTGAAAACATTAACATCTGTATTAATTTCTCACTTCAAGAGAACAGTTACCTGGAAGAAATAATTTCAGGGACTGCAGCTAAATGCTTAAGGAGATTTTGCATACGCAAGAGTTAATGGCGTTTAAATATTCATACTATGAAAAGCAATACTGTTATATTCGGGAATTTTGTAAGCTTAGCATCCTTGAACATTAAAGAACATAAAGCTAAAGATGGAGCAGTTTTTGGGTGTTTCCAGTTAATGGCCCCCCAAGACCTTCCCTTTTCTACAGAGTAAGAAAGACATACTTAAGCCTCAAAAATGTATGTTGTATATATATTATGTTTTCTGAAAAAGGTCTTTTTGCCTTTTTGAAAGTACAAGCTACTTAAAACTGAGCCACAATTTGATAGAGTAAAAACTTCGTATGAACAACATGAACACTATTTTCTTTGGTTCAAAAAGAAATAACGGCTCTAAACAGAAAGAAAGAGTTGGTTGGGTAAAAACTGTACGTTACTGTTAGGGAGAGTGTAGCAACACTTTAAACTCACATGCAGAAAATACTAGACAGAAGAACAAATACGAGACAAAAAGATTGCTGTCTTACTACAGTCAATGATGTCCGTTTGTTGCTCATAAATAACAGATCAAGCCCTTCTACATTTTTCCTCCTTCCTCTCCTCCTCTTCATGGGCGGTTCTCCATCTATTAAAGAGCCATTTAGTAGATGCCTTGTGGGTGTGCGTGAAAGACCTGCTTGCAGCAGCTCCATTTGAGTTTTAAAGGCATCAGACACGGGTGTGGAGACATTAGGCAAGATAAACTTTGAAGTAACAGATGAAAAATTTGAGGTAGAACTTGTTGCCTCTCGTGAGGCCTTTGATAAATCTACAACCTTTTCTTGTCCATTTTCTGAGACCACCTGAGACTCACGTAACTGGGCAACCATTTCCATAAGATTTCTCCTCTTGGCAGCTCTCTCGGCCTCAATTTCAATCTTTCTTCGTCTCCTCCTCCTCTGACGTGGAACCGATAAATTGAGTGCATCTTCCTAATGAAAAATGAGCATTTCCAAACATTAGCAAAACTCCGTTTACTATGCTGAATTTAAAACAAAAGTCCAAACATATAACTCTTAAAACAAAGCCTTCATTTTATTCAAAGAAACATGTTTTTCCTATTTTATTTTAAAAAAATTCAATTTTTTGTTTGTTTGGTGGTTTTTGTTTTTTTTTTGCTATTGTGCAAAAGAAGCACAGGCAAGATAAAATGTTTTATGTAAGAAAGAAAAATGCAGCCTTGCCTTTGATAACTGAGGAGAAGCAGTGATATCTTCACTGCCACTGACGCTGGCTTGACCAACCATGGAGAGCTCTGCAAAGCTCCTTTTTTGTAGGGGGCTGTCCACAGCTGTTGGAGTATACCCAGGTATGAGCCCCTGGAAATCAAACATCTGGCGCCTATTTACTGGCCATTTCCCTTTCAGCACTGCTTCACAGATGTTGTCTAATCGGTTGATCATTACTCGGTCCTGCATAAAGGAAAAGTACGTAATGAACCTTCAGTGTGAAAGTCTCCTTTTAAACTCTTGAGTATCACAACACGGTCTAGCTTCCAAAGCTTAAGAAATACATTCAAAACCAGCTATTCCTTGCAGGTCAGGATAAAACTGATCACCTTCTGAGAAGCTAACAGACAGACAATTTTGTAGAATAAAACATCACTAGCATTTAAAATCTGCATTTATACTGGGGGGGAGAAGGAAGACAGGCCAAGTTTTCTGTACGACAATGTACATACTGACGAATCTAACAGAAACTCACTATTGTTTTACACTGCAAAACTTCAGTAAATCAACAGTTAGGAAGGACAAATCAAAACACCTGCAATCAGTATCTTAAAGCTGCAGTTCTCAGATCCAAGACGCTGGATCTGCAATTCTGTCCTAGGAAGTGGATCCTCATTAATGTCACTATTAATAAAGTTCAACATTATGAAATGGGCACCAACCTAGGGACATCTAATGAATGTCAATTTTCATTCCACGCCCATTATCACTTCAAATTTCACTGAAGCGTGTACACTAAAAATCTCCAATTATGTTTATTAGTCTACTTATGCTGAACCTATACAGATGATGGATTTTTTGTTTTACTTTTACACTACAACTAGAATAAGATTTTAGTCCATGTATCCAAAATAGACGCTGAAAGCAAAGATGATGAACACCATTTATTTTTTTTGCTTTCAGTGTTCAAACAGATTCTACGCCAGCCTGACTGAAGTAGCAGAAACTTCAGAACTATGAGAAATACTGCTGGTTAGGGAATATGAGCATCAGTTAGCTTCCTGAACAGCAACACAGTACAAAAGCCACTAGCAAATCTCAGCAGCTGCAACAGACTGCTTGCTTTCCCCAGGAATAAGCCTATTAAGAGCAAGGTCCCCCCTGCCCTGCCCCCCCATCCCAAACCAGATGGCTCTGTTATGGTGATTAGTAAGCTTAAGACTATTACTACTTTATTTCTCCCTCTACCCCTTACTGCAAAGGAGAGTACTAAATTATGTATGGATTTATTACAAGGTTATGGGTTTGTATTTTTAAAAACATTTCATATTAGATAATTTTCGGCATTGTTACCAAAATACGATACAGCTTTATCCCATCTAAAACTGCTGCTTATGTTTGCAGGATATCTTAATACAATTACATCTGTCAACATTACATAATGGCTTAGATCATGTAGGTCACCGATACTCTTCTCCACAATCTCCTCACCCCAAAATAAAGAGGTGATCTTACAAAATCTCTGCTCTTAACACTGCAGATTGCAGACAAAATCCATAATTCAAAATCGTAAGTTTGCTTCCATCAACAGAGGTGTGAGAGGTGTGATTCTGCTGACACACAGTTGTGGAGCCTGTAAGAACTCATGTCTGTCGGCAGTTTGTTGTTTTACTAAACGACACTATTTACAGTAAAGCAATTCCTTTCATGTCCCCTGCTAATTTGCATGAAATTGAAGAATAAAATGGTATTCCACAAAAGCATTCATAAAGGAAAAAAAGGCCCTTGCTCACTAGAAATGCAGAATCATACAAAGCTCGCTGTTATTTTGCAAACACATTTCCCATATTTTATCTGTATTGAAAAAGACATGCTATTCTATGCCTAACCAACCTTAGGCCAGAAAGAAAAGGCAAATGTTCTCTCATGAAGCAGCTGAACCACAGAGGGATCCCCATCTTCCATGTAGAATCCATCGCGTGTTTCATCCCTTGCAGTACTCATAGAGGCATTGCTTTCTTCATCAAAATTCTTACCCTGAGAAACTGCTCCTGCTGAATAACAACCATGACCAGGCATTAACTACAAAAGTTCCCAACCACCCAATGTCAACCCAGCTAGATAGGTTGAGACAACCAGGCTTGATGCAACATTGCTAACTCAGGCTTTTGTTCAGTAATTACTATAGCAGAGCCTTAGCCTTCTGCATTTGGCACAGAGACCATACTTATTGGCTCAGTAAGCTATCTTGGAAACCATCCCTTGTGGGGGAAATACCCTGCTGGTGAGGGACAGTTTTTATGAAAGCTTATCTAGCCACCTGATACATGGAAGGGCAGAGGAACTGCTACACGTAGCCCACCCCGAGCTCCATAATGGCTCTGTGTGTGCCACTTACCAGCTGGCACAAGTTACAACAGCTGTGGGGCTCATGGTAAGCACAGAGAATTGATCTGACCAATGAGTTACCTTCAGGTTGGGAGGATTCTTCCGATTTATCATCGTCATCCAGTTTCTCCTCTTCGTCTTCTTCTGAACCTTTCTCAGAAATAGATTTTGGATCTACATCTGTACTCATTTCTATGTCTTTCAATTCACATTTAACAGAGCCAGGCTCAGCCTCAGCATCACAGTCTGGTTTAGTGTCCTTATCTGCAATATCTGTCTCCTCTTTGATATCAGACTTTTCTTTGGCTGCTGGATTTTCAGACCCTTCAACTTTAGACTCTGTTTGTTCTGTAGTCTTTTCTTCTTGTACTGGTGTGGATGGGACAATAGGTGGTGTTTGACTGCAGCCAGCACCCAGAGGGTTTACAGAAGAGACAGTATTTGCATTACCTGTCCCTCTGTTTTGAGCAAAGTTTTTGTGAGCCTCAAGAAAAGAGAGTTCAGGATCATTCAGAATGTGATAATCTGTCCTACTGACTCCATGTTTAGCAGCACCAACCAGTAAGTCTTTGTCATGTTTACCACACTCCCACCACTCTGGCAGGTCCAAGCTTGGTTGGCAAAGTTTTAGCCTCTCCCCCAACTGTGGGTGATGGAGAACCTGTTCACGGATTTTCCGCAACAGTTCGATGCGATATAAAGTTCTAGAAGCACGCTCTTCTGTGATTGGCTCAATCATAGTGGAAAGATCAGGTGGTTCTGCAATGACATCGATTTGTATTGTTCAACATTGATTAAATGTACACCCTTTCAGAAATCATTACACATAGGCACAAAGTTTCAATAGTTCCACTGTCTCGTAACAGTCATGTTGATTCCTAAAGTCAGTTAAAACTTACCATCATCCGGTTTGACTGGCATTCGGCACACTCGTCTACACATATTCACAAAGCCATTAAAGTACTTTTCCAAGCTTTCGTCGGACTTTTTATCAAGCCTGGCAAATGCTCTGAATTGATTCCAGTCAAACTGATGTTTTACAGGATCAAAAATAATTCCAAAAGTCGACACCACACGATAAAAATCAGCTTCTTCTCTTCTTGTCCATCTAGTCAAGGAAGAAGCAAGAGAAGTGAGGCCACTGAATAAACCAGAGTCCAAACAGTTCGGATGCCCTCAAGCCCCCTTAGTTTATTCTTTCAAGACAGAAGGGCAGTACTGGTGACACACATACTCAAATGAGATTTAAAGAAAGATATCACTAAGAAACTCACTTTTGTCTTTTCTCAGTTATTATAGCTTCCCTTTCTGCTTCTAGTGCCCTCACTTCTTCCCGAGGCCTTCGTCTCCTGCGGTCAGTCTTCATTAGTGCCTCTTGCCTCATTTGTTGCCTTTTATAGCTGCGCTGATAGGCGGTAATGAGGCGACGCAGACGGGTAGTCAGGGTTGAAGTGTTGGGCCAGTAGAGTTGGCCTAACTCAGCATTGCTTTCACTGTGCTTGTCTAGAGAATAGAGAAGTATTTGTGCACTGCAAAACCACCGCTAAACATTTCAAAGTTTCTATGGCTAGAAGTGGATTCCTGTTTTATCTGGTAAGAACATACGCCTCATTAATATTGGTGCATAACAAATTAGAAACAGGGTAACTACATTGGTAGGGAATAAAAAAATAGAATCAAACCATCCAACTCTAAGAACTCAGAAATGCTTGTGAAGCATTTAGAGATAGCCATCAAGCATTATTATTCAATGTTATGAATGCAAACATTTTATGAATACTGTAAGTATTTAAATTAATGCAATGCATCTTCAAATATATTACTAAGGAGATCATGCTGTCTCTGAGAAAACACCTATGCTTATGATTTCCCACTTTATTATTCTCACTTAAAGTTGGCAATTTTCCTCCATACTGAGGAAACAGCATATCTATAACTTCCAAGATTATCTTGTCAAAAACATCAGCGGCTACATTATGAAACATTTGGTCTTTATCATTACAATTTCTACTATGTAATTATAAACCCAGAAAGCTGTACTGTGGATTATTCAAAGACAGTTAATAATTGTTTTGAAAGATATGAAGCGTGAAGAAAATTGGTAGTAAAAAGTTTACTGTAGTGTTTTCCCAAAATGCAACCTATCCCCTCATGCGGGAATATAAATGGTCCACCTTCCACTAAATGGTCCATTTTTGCCTTTTTAATTTCTTTACTATAGTCTTACTTGGGTGTATTTCTATGGACTCCTCTTTGTCTTCTGGAGGTGAGTTTGCAAACTCCTTGGGGAGAAGACAGAAGTTATTTTAGTTTTCAGTTTTGACCATATGTTATCATTTCAAGAGAAAATATGTCACCTCAAACACAGCAGCAAACAATCTTTGTAAGGTGTGTTTAGCTGGTAGTTCTCAAATGTAAGAGCTGCACATTAAGGTAAACATGGAGAATCAGTTATAATTATATATATTTGTAATTACAGAAAGTTGAACTTCTTACATCAATTTCATCCTTGAAAGGAGTTCTGGTTGGCTTATATTCTGGATCTTCATCCTCTCTGTCAAATTCACCACTATAAAATATTTAAAAGAAATGTTTTCAAGAAATACCTTGTTTTTGGGAGGAGGCTGATTTTCTGGACAAAAGCAAAAAAGCTCAAAGAGCCATCAGTACAGTGTATGAAGTTACACATTTATATTTCATGCTCAACTGTGTAAACAATTCTATGTACTTTTACATCATATGATCACTTCAGATCCTCAGGCAAGATGTAAGCAAAATATGACATATGAACTCATGCCAACATATATAATGCTGATAAAGTTTATTAATTTTTTCATGTCCTCCTTACCCATCACCACCATCTGCTAACATGTCTGTCCCTCTCTGTTCAGCAGCTATGGCCTTCGCATCAGGCATGCCAACCCGTTCCAGAAAGCACAGCGCTGCATCAGCTCTCATAGAATTGTACTTCTCATAACCTGCATGCAGAGCAGGAAACAAATTTTTGTAAAAGCTATGACCAGCTGTGAATAGAATAGGTTTAGGCAGTAGAAGTATAATTTTCTGGATTTTAAAAATTTTTTTTTTTTATTTTTAAATAAAACAAAGGAGCTGTCACTGTGCTGGAAACAACCGTTTCATTCATGTAATGAAATTTTTCGTATTGGTAAATTCCATCAGCACAGAAACGTTTTCACATCAGTAACATTAACGAATGGTAGCTACTGGAGAAAGCATTCATTTTAATGTCTTTATAAGGTAAAGTAAAAACCTATCACAAGTAAAAAACTTCTTTAAGTTTCCTATGACTTTCACAGTGGTTCTCCACATTCAACACTCCCTAGCGGAAACATGCAGATGTGAATGGAAACACACACACGCACGCATTTTCTATAGCTCCAGCCCTGCTGGAACCCTCAATGTAGGCTGCAAAAATGCTGTATACATGGGTTATACGTAAGGCCAACGAACCTGTCTTATTAGGTTTAGGATGATGCATGTCAGTAAGATGACACTGTTCCCTCTACGGTTTTCAAACTGCTGTTTGCTTTTTTACTGCCCAAGTTGACTAGATGGAAAATGGCAGATCCCAACAGTGCACTGCAGGAAAATGATTTTTAGACTAGACTTGCCTCAGCTGAGCCCACAAAACAGAGCTGCTGTACATAGGCAGAACAGCACAATTCAATTAGGATTTGTACTACAACACACTGCTCCTAACTGCTGTAGAGCCTCAAGCCAAACTGTAATCATGAAAGGTTTTATAAGCCATCATTCTCCCCTTTAGTCAGGCTGGGCTGCTGAGAATACCTCTGCGACCTCCAGAGAATTGGGATTATAATCAGGAATCGCTCACTGTATATATCATGCCAGCTCTGCATCCCCAGCCTTTCAAAGTTAACAAGGCTGCATCCCACTCAAGGGAGCCGGGAGTTCTCAACACTGACATTTGTGAAATATTGCTTGGAACAAAGCCCAGGAGGCACTTGTACAGATTAATAGCAGAGGTTAAGCCCACCGTCCACTTTGACACTGGTTGGCAGAGTTAGCAAGTGAAGCAGTGCTGGAAGCAAAGTTTATGGAGATCTATCTTACTATTTGGCTATTATTTAAACAAATATGGTTTTGTTTTATTTACAGCCAAGAAAGTAATGTTTTCTTCTCAAATGCTCTGCAAACATTTAAAAACAGCATCTGATATTTACAGCTCATATTAGGTTTTTAATGCAGGCAAGGAAAAAAGGGAGATACAAGCCAACAGTTCTTTGGAACAATACTTGTTAATATTATGACTGAACAGTCCTACACACAGAAAGCTTTACAACTGAGTTTTGTTCGGAGTAAGACATCACTTACCGTGTTTGAACACTCCAATTAAAAGGGACTTATCCGCCTCCTTATCCCACCAGTCTGCAGGAACTTCGGCATGGAATGGCTCAGGTATCCATATATCTACTTCACTGTAAAGACAGCATTATTTACATTCTCAAAGGCATTACTAGACAAAGCTGTTAAAAAAAAAATAAAAGTGGTTCATGCCAATTTGTAAATATAAATTTTGAGGGGGAAAAAAACTCCAAACCCAACAGAGAGATTTAAATACCTGAAAAAAATAATTAGGATAGTTTAAACAAAACAAAACCCCCAAAACCCCACCCCACAACAAAAAAACCACATCATAAGGCTATTTTGGGAGTGGAATGGCAATGGTTATCCAAATACGATTCATTTACGGTCTTAGTTTTTTTTTTTTTAATTTTTTTAAACTGAGACAGAATAATCCTTCAATATTAGCAGAACTGAAAATCCACTTCTGTCATCTCCCACATCGTTCCCTCCCCCAGGAAAATTACCCACGGCGCTTAGTAAAATAATAAGGCTGCTTGAGAATAGACATTTAAGAGAGAAAGTGTGACAACCTTTAAATGCTGCATTATTATAGTACATGTACTTTATAAAAGCCAGCATCATAAAGCAAAAAATAAACCTGCACTTGCACTAACCTTGAGTCAGCACCCTCTAAGATCTTGTCTGCTTGGTCCCCTATAACTTCTTGTCGTAGATAGTAGAGCATGCGGACACGCAGCAGGACCCTGGAGAGGAAGGCAGAGGGGGGAAAAAGTTCTTAACTTCAGGACTGTTTGCCAACAGTGGCTTTTGGCAGCTGCTGCTGTTCATCCATCATCCTGCCAAGGCTGATTAGCCATGCTGTATGGTAGGCTTGAAGCGTGACAGATGGTGGCACATAATCACCTCTGTGTGGTGCTTTCTGCTGGCTTCCAACAGGCCTGCCTGGCAACCGCTTACACTGCACAGAGAGGGACCCAGCTCAGCCCGGCCCCGGCGCATTTCATTTAGTTCTACCTAGTGCAGCTTGTGAAGTTTAGACACGTACTCTACCACTGCCTCTGAAGTATTGAAGCAAGTTTGTAAACAACTGAGCAGATGGCTTTCAGTAACTGTTCTGCTTCATTATCTCATAAAATTTCCTCAGCTGCTGCCTTAATACCATTTTTGGAAGCACATCAGAAGTTGTAGGAATAAACGAGATATAAAATCTGGTTTTACTACCTTACAATAAACCCTCAATATGGAATGTCAGGTTTTTCAGATTATACAACTTTTTGCTTCCGAGAATGGGGGGGAAAAAAATAATCCCCCATTTCCCTTGGGAGATATTAACTATTTTTACTCTTTATAGTTCAAACTGCTATTTAATTTCACCTGTGCACAACCTAACTGCTACGAGGAAGTGAAAAATCTTCATTGCCCTTGTTTATTTTTCCCCATCTCTGCAATACTACAGTCATTTTTGGAAGCGCTGTCAGGTGTTGTGGTCACACTTGAAAGCTGGCAGGAGAGAGAATGGCAGACTCTGGCTTTTCAAGGAGACTAGAAAAGAGGTCATCTCTGTAGAAAAGGTACCTACCTGAAAATAGTCCTGCTCTCCTATGTTTACCCAATTCAGGGCACCCCCTGCTGCCTTGTTCATGAAGTAAAACCAGTACCAGCTAAGATGGAGATTACTCAGCCTGCCCTCTCACTGTACCCAAATCCATCACGCCAACTGTTGAATTGCTGCTGCTCCTGGAACAGCAAGGGTGACCAGGGAGGCAGTAATCTGATCACCCACTTGCATGAAAAATTTAGACCACCACCAGTTTTGAGAGCTCCTCATTAGAGATCAGATGCAACCGGAGCAATACCAAGTTTTACATGTGCTATTCAAGCAAACCTCGGAAGAGCAGGCATTTGAATGAAGGTCATGTCTACAATTCAAAACATGTCAGACATGCTTCTTTTTGTATGCATGATAACTGGGACCAGTAAGGTGTTCCCTGCTCCCTGTGTGGCTATGTAAATAAGCTGTTGAGGGTCTCTATCATCTTAGTATTAAGCAATAACAGCTGTTACATCAAGCCAGAGAAGAGGAGCAAGGGTAAAAAAACAAAACAAACCAAACAAAAAAAACCCAACCAAAAAACCAAGCCCAACCCCAACATCATCAACCAGAAAGCAGAGGCTCTTTGCACCTTTCAGGAGTCCTATGCATTAAAACAGCATACATGTTACATAAGGACAGGACACCAGTTCTTACAAAGCCAATTGCTACTGCTACCTTTTGAAGGAAATTACTCAGATTATTAATTGGCTTCCACCTCTGTTTGATTTTACCTGGGCTAAACATGTTGCTTCTACAATTCACTTAGTCCTGGTGGATCTGGGAAGTGAAGGAAAAAGTGAAGGAAAGTGAAGGAAAAGTGAAGGAAAACATTCTTGCACATTCATCAGTCTTTCTGATCCTTGTAATCACTTGTCCTACTGTATTATTACAGAAACAGTATTTTAAAAATGAATCTGATCTGCAAACTGATATAACAAGTAATGAGGACATGTTACCTGGGAGATTAAAATAATCTTACAGGAAAGAATTTAATTACTTTAAGAGCAAGTGAAATGTAATAACAGATCTGCGTAACAGTTTAGAAAAAAATCAGAAAGCCGTTTATTTAGATGTGCACTTGCTAACGTAATTCTCTAAGTATCTGTTTTCATCAGCTGAGAATTAAGCATGGTTAGCATCTGGAAATGAGCTAATAAACCCCCTTAAATGCCTTTCCTCCTTCACATCACACCCCCTATTGACAGGCCACAGGTACTTTTCAAATCAATAATTTCTTTCCAATAAACAGTATTAGTAAGACACAATATGTATTAAGAACACAAAAGTAATGACGACCTTTCAGTAACACTGCATTACATCTGTATGGTGTATTTACAATGAAGAGTATAAATTTAAAACCAAACCAAAACGCCCCAAACCCAAAAAGCAAACAACCTCCCTCCCAACCCCAAAACAAGATATTTTTGGGACAAGAGTTAGGTTCAGTGTCTGTAATGGAGAACACAGTAAGCAAAACTGAGATGGAGAACCAGGACACTATCAAAGGAAGCTGACCCAAAAATAACTAAGATATTACGAAACAAAAGCTAAAAGAATGTAAGAGAAGCTCTTAATAGACATTCATGCAACAATAAAGCAAAGTAGCATCCAAATCAAAATACAATGATCTCTATCCCCAAAGGCTTTCAAGTTTAGTAATGTGTTTAGAATTTTAAAAATCAAATCAGGGCACTGATTCAGGTAAGAGAGCTTGGTGAGATATTTTATCTCAGACAAAGGAGAAAGAAGAAATACTCTGTATGATGTGGAGAGCAAGAGAGGAAGGGAGAAAAAGAACGGAGAAGAGATACACCCACACACAGGTGAATTACTACAGGAAACTCTGAAAACCAAGAACTAGATATTTGAGTTTAACATCTAAGGAACACAACTTTAAGGACATCAGCCTGAGAGACCCCACAAGAAGGGTAAGAAACAAACAGCTTTTGTTTAAAGATAGCCAACTGTCAAGAGAAATAGACTTAGCATAGGGATATGGTCTTTCCTTTATATAGTAGAAAGAATAACCTCATCTAATTCCATTCTTATTTAGTAAGTAGAAAACAATTTTCTTCAGAACTGTGTTTTAAGCGCTGATCAGTCATGAAGTGCTTAGAGAAGTAGTCAGATATCTGTTAAGATGATTATCCCCAAATTAAAAAGTAATAATGGCCTTTACATCCTATTAAATGTCCCTCTGTTCTAGTAAAAATATCCAAAAGAAGTTGTAGACTTTTCAAAACCATGTAGTAAAACCCCCATCTGAATGAAATATTTATTAATACTTACTTATTACAGTGATGTTTGAGATGTTTCCTATAGCTGTCTTCTTGAAATAATACATCGGGATTACAGGTTGTGAGCCAATCGGCATCTTGCAGCATTGGCTGCGAACTCTGGGCTTTTACTTTCTTGCCTTTCCTCCCTCTGGGCACCGGTGCAGACAGACCTACATAAAACCCCAATATTTCTTATACTGTCTGAATAGAAAAGCTCTCACCCCAAACTCCATTACAAACACACATTTAAATCTAAGTATCACTGCTATATTAATTCCTTTGTGGGCAACACAACCACCAAAAACTGAACAGCAACATTATTCAGTACAGAAAACTGCAAATAACAAAATCAACCAAAACTTTCATGCAAATTTAGGTGTGAAGATTTCAAAAATTCAGAGCACTAGCCAGGAAACGGCGTTATATAAATATTTCTTGTAAAAACTCTCATGAATCTGAACGGCCATAAGGAAACAAGCCTTCTGATTTATGGCAATTTGAAAGAGAGAAACTCCAGCAGTAGGTGCTGCTTAAAATTATGCTAGAATACTTGTTCAAAACTGATTTACGGGAAAGAGCACTGCGTCTTACAAAGTGTCTGAGGGAGACTTCCCCTTTAAGTATGGACCAAGTCAAAGCCCACCTTGCTCATAAAATCTGACAAGAACCTATGACATGTCAGAATGGTTATAGTTTAAACTAAATACATAGCATGACTGAAGCAATTCTTTCCTATTTACTAGCATCATTATTTGATTGTGGTAGACATACCAGAATGATTAACCAAAGCTCGAGTTTGCCCATCTGCAGTTGGAGTGATCAGATCCCAGATGAAACTTTTGATATTTTCATCCCCTTTGTAATGATTAAGACAATATACCAGGATAGTCCGGCAGATGGTTTCCACATCTTGTTCTGTTAGCTGACGTTTATAGCGCCCATGTGAGAGGATGTCAGTCCACCGACCCCAGCTATAAGAAAAATATGTTCAATACAACAGCCAGGGCACTGGTATTTTAATTTGTGACTTTCAATTTAACTCCCAGTACCAAGCAAGTTGGGACCGCCTGTGTTAGAACTAATGTATTTTGCATTTGCAGGTTACACCAGGGAATCCAGCCTCCAGCACCAAAGAGTTAAGAATGTTTACTTTACAGAACAGGCAGTAAGTTCACTGCTTGTAAAGCTGCACTTGTACTACGCTCAAAACAATAAAGTGCATATGTTTAACTCTAATGGTCCCAGTAAGCTATGAACAGGAAATGCAACCAGTTCCTACAGTCATGGGATTTGGGGCATCATTCTTATTTTCATCCTGAAATCCATTATTAGTGACTGCTGCATGCAACTTCCTAAAATAAAGACGGTCATTCTGAAGCCCACTGTGTTAGCAGTCAAATATAGCTGCTTGCCAAATATAGCTCTCTGCAGAGATAAAATTGGTAAACCCAATCAGGAAACCCATGAAGTATCAAACAGCTGAATTTAAGTGGCGCCGCAATACCAGAATCTACATTGAAAACCTCTAGATTGACTGTTGATTTCACAACCACATTGTTCTTTACAAACATACTTTGTTATTCTCCACAGCACTTGGAAAAAGAGAAATTCAACCTAAATAACTCAGGAATTCTTTACATTATGAAAAACCAGAAACAAATACTCTGTCATCACAAAACTACGTATCTTACCAGTGAGCTCATAGCCATCTGAGAGACACTCAGATACTTTAAGCTAAGTAACACATGTATAAGCAACTTACATATACAGCAACTTAAAATCTCACTGGCATGTATCCAGTATCATGAGTTAAAGGTTATACAGTAAGAGATTACATGAACATGTCCAAGAGAAGGATGAGTTATTTACTATATATCATTTCCATATTTTCAGTTCTTTAGCCATGATCAGCATGTTTAATCTGTATATCCTTACCCATACACCAACAAGTTCTTCTCCACCCTGAAACATTCACTTCTTGCATAACCCTGTGATTTGTCCTGAGGCCTACGGGGCTTTGTGCTAGGCTTTTCTTCAGAATCACTTTCCAGGTCTGAAAATTCCATCAGTTCATCCTCTTTGACTGCACTGTAGAGTCTGGTTTGCTTTCTTACTCTTGGTGTATCAATAACTAAGTTATTCTAAAATGAAAGTGAAAATGTATACATTTAGGAGGGGGGAAAATCTTCAATTTAATTGTACTAGGAACTATGATAAAGCTCTTACCCTTCCATTTAAAGCATCAATATCCAGCTCGGCTTTTTTTGCCCACTTCTGCCAAAAATTAGGGTCATCCAAGGAAATGTCTGTCCTGTTCCCAGATGCAACAAAACTAGCCTAGTAAACATGAAAAGACATGCATTGGTTTCTTAACTGCACGCTACAGAGAATATCTGTTTTCACTGGCAAATACAATACTGAGGACTTATAAAGTGGTAGTTTCAAGAAAGAAAAAAGCTGAGCCTGTAAACTATCATGTCTGGAAATAGAGATATCCCAAGATTTGTGAGGAAAATACCTGAGATAAGGTACATTGAAAAACTAAATTGACAGAGAAGGCAATTTAATACTACTTCCATCTGTCCTGGTCACATTTTCCTAATTTTCCTCTGATTGTCAATGCACACCTTTGCAAATGTTGAGCCTTTTCCTTCAGATTCGATAGTAATTGTGTGTGTTCGCCTTAAGAGAATCTGATCGATATCCTCTTCACAAAACTTAGACCCTTCATCTTCCTCATCCATCAGAGCACCATATGCCCCCTTTCGAAGAAGATCTTCTATTTCTTTCTTAGAAAGCTGCTGCACCTGTAACATGTAAGAGAGGGTTTTTTTGGTTTTTGACATCAGCCAGCGTGTACATCTGACAGCACAATCAGACTGACTGTCCTCTTATGTAGCAGTTGAAGAACTGAAACTCTAGATAATGTGGTGTCGGTCAATTAAACATTCATGCTGAAGTCACCTTTAAAAGAAGAACGCGAACAACAAAATTCTTAGGGTGAAGTTACATGAGTGGTTTAAACGATTTAATAATTCATTGTCACTGAATCCCTTTACTTTAGCTTTGATGACTGCTAAACTCCTCCTGGGAGCAGATTTTACTAACCTGAAAAAAAGCTAAAGCAAAAAAAGTCCAAAGCAAAAAGGCCACACCAGAAAAAGCTGACTAGAGCAACTCCAAAAAGTGCCAGGATCAACATAATGTAAAGGGTGGAATAATGAGAATGGCTGGGGATTGAAGGAACATGACTCCACCTGCCCCCTTTTGGCAATACGTGAGCCATTAGATCAGCCGGGCCAGGTTCACATAGCCTTGCCCTTAATTAACCCTACTTTAAAATACATGCCGTACTCTACCTGAAAACCACCGTTCTCCAGCTAAAATGCAAACAAGCAAGAAAAGTGTTACACATTCATAGCATTTGTTGATCATGCACATGATCAACAAATGATCAAATATATCAATTCTCACCCCATTTGTAGCATTTTCTCTTCCGCTCATGGATTGTAGCACAGCCTTATCAAGGCCAAGCTTCAAGCTAGCTTTGTCAAACATCTCCCTTTCATAAGAATTCCTTGTTATCAACCTGTAAATTTTCACTGATTTGCTCTGTCCTATTCTGTGACACCGTGCTTGAGCCTGATGAAACAAAGACAGATACTCAGTTACAGGTGACAAAATGAAGAAAAAAAATTTAAAATAATCAACACAGAGAACTTTAAAAGTTATTGCTTTCAATATAAATAATAATCTTTACGCTTTCAAGAGAGGGACAACAGATAACTTCTCTTGTAGGTGAAGGAAGTTTCACAGCAAAAAGGCAAAGAAAAATTTTCAATAAAATCATCTCTTGTAGTATTACCTGGAGGTCATTTTGGGGGTTCCAGTCTGAATCAAAAATAATGCAGGTATCAGCAGCAGTAAGATTAATGCCCAAACCTCCTGCCCTCGTACACAGCAGGAAAACAAACCTATCAGAATCAGGTCTTGAAAACCTGTCAATAGCTGCCTGACGCAAGTTGCCTCTTACGCGGCCATCAATTCGTTCATATGGGTACCTGAAATAAAGATGTGTTATAAAGAAAACTTTACTGCAATGGCATTGTTTCTTCATAAGAAAACGCAATTAAAAAAAAGGAAAATACGCTACTATAGGGTCAAAAGAACTACAACGAACTGAGTGACTTCCTGTATCCAAGGAAGCTCATCAGTGGAAGACACGTTACTTTGTCTCCTGCTTTGCATCTTTTGGTAAAGAACAGACTTTCACTCCAAGGAATGAAATAAACGTTCAGGCTTAAGCTAAAAGATCTCTAGAGCTACCAAAACATTTAACTGAGTAGTAAACTAAGAGGTTTAAAGCTCTCCATGAGGTCACTTTGTATTCACCCAAAAGAAAAATCTCAGTACTTGCAACTTACCAGCATGCTTTTCCCTTTAGTCAGACCCTATAGAAAATGCTGCACAGTGTTTGAATTTCATCCCTTTTCAGTATGGATTACTCACAGGTTAAATACTGTGGCCACTAAGGAAAGCACAGTTTATTTAGAATTGTATTATATTGTTGCTCTCACCGTCTTTGAATGAGGTAGTCTTCCAGTATGTCCAAGCAGCGCACCATCTGGGAAAAGATAAGCACCCTGTGGCCACCAGCCTTCAGTTTTGGCAGCAGCTTGTCAATCAGTACTAGCTTGCCAGCAGCCTGGATCATTGCCTGGAGCTGAAAATCTGGAGAGTCGGCATTGTGTGTTTCTTTAAACTCTTCCAAAATTTTCTCTTCAGCACCTGCAAAGATTGGACAGCAATACATGAACACTGCAAAGGGTTTTATTAATAAACAATGAGCTCGCCTTCAATACCCTATAGAAACTGCAGGAATGTTTTAAACATTATGTGAATAAACATTTATAAAAAATATTAAGCTTAAATTTAAAGCAAACATATACACAAATACAGCATAAATAAAAAAGTAACTTTGAGCATTCATTCCCCCCCCCCTTATAAACAGGAGTAAACCCTTTCCTAAATAAATTCAAACAACTATTTGAT
>VZTL01049168.1:0-33935 GCA_013400535.1 Scopus umbretta | reverse complement strand
CAGCCCCCGCCGCTGCACCCCGGCCCCGAGCTGGTCGGTGTCCACGCGCGGCCCCTGCCCGTCAGGCGGGGACCGATGCGCGCGCCGCACCGAAAGCTCCCAACTCCCCGAAGCCAGGGGTGAGGACAGCGTGCCCAGGACAGGGGCCAGGGACAGACGGGGGTGACCACCCGGAGAGGATGGCCGGGGGCAGACCCCATGGGGCCCTGCTCTGACCCCCCACCCCGCTCTGCCCCCCCAGGCGATGGAGAGCAAGCTGCTCATCGGCGGCAGGACCATCGTGGACCACACCAACGAGCAGCAGAAGATGCTGGAGCTGAAGCGGCAGGAGATAGCCGAGCAGGTAATGGCGCGGGGGCCTGACCCGGCTTAGGCAGGCGATGGGGGCGTCCCGGGGGGCCGCTTCCCCCTCCCGGCTCTGAGCGTTTCCCCGTGCCCGCAGAAACGCCGGGAGCGGGAGATGCAGCAGGAGATGTTGCTGCGAGACGAGGAGACCATGGAGCTGCGGGAGACTTACACCTCCCTGCAGCAGGAGGTGGAGATCAAAACCAAAAAGCTGAAGAAGGTGAGAGCGTGGCAGGCGGGCACGATGGTCCCTGCGGCCGCCGGAGCCCCGGGGCTCGCTGCAGCCCCCGAGGCGTGGGGCTGAGCGGCTGCTCCTCTCCCCCAGCTGTACGCCAAGCTGCAGGCCGTGAAGGCGGAGATCCAGGACCAGCACGACGAGTACATCCGCGTGCGCCAGGACCTGGAGGAGGCGCAGAACGAGCAGACGCGGGAGCTGAAGCTCAAGTAGGTGATCGTGTGTTCCTCGCGTCCAGGCGCAGCCGTGCAGGGCGTGCAGGGCAAAATTGGGGTGCACACAGCAGATTTGGGGTGCGCAGAGCAAAGCTGGGGTGTGCAGAGCAGAGCTGGGTGCACAGGGCAAAGCTGGGGTGCACAGAGGAGAGCTGGGGTGTGCAGAGGAGAGCTGGGGTGCACAGAGGAGAGCTGGGGTGCACAGAGCAGAGCTGGGGTGTGCGGAGCAGAGCTGGGGTGCACAGAGCAGAGCTGGGGTGTGCGGAGCAGAGCTGGGGTGCACAGAGCAGAGGTGGGGTGCACAGAGCAGAGGTGGGGTGCATGGAGCAAAGCTGGGGTGTGCAGCCGGAGGGAGCGATATGCCTGCTGACAGGGACAACTAAGCACTTCCTACCCCGTCAGCGGTGGCAGAAGGTGTAAAACATTTAACCCAGTTGAGCTGGGTGAGTTGCACGCAAGACTATCAAAAAGTTGCTGAGAAAGGTGAAAAACCAGAAAAGAGAGAAGCAGAAGCGATAGCAGAGCAGCGCCGCGAGCTACGGCTGAGTTACGGGACGTGGCGGTGGCAGCTGGAGGTAAGCGTCTCCGAGGGCACCTGGAGACCTGCCCCGGCCCCAGCGCGGTCGGCAGAGGGCGAGCAGCTTCGGGGGGACTCGGGGTGAGCCCCAGCCCCGCGGGAGCTCCCGGCACGACAGTGGCAGCCGGCAAAGCCGGGCGGTGTTTTCCCTCCAGAAACCTCCCAGCAGGAGATGCAGCTGCTGGTCCACCGCCTTTAGTGCGTTTGTTTTGACTTCAAGCAATAATCATATTCAATATCTTTAAAAAAAGGCAGCTAGACATATATAAGTACTTCAGCACTGTCAAGATAAAATATTTATACTTTTACTAGAAAGGAAATTTCATTTCAAGTTTTGCTATCTTTCCCTTCGAACATGATTCAAACTTTTTAAAAGCCGGCAACGCAATGAAGCAACTCATTGACTGAAAACAATTTTGTGCAGCTGCTCAATTTGCCCCCAAAAATGGGGAAAAAAAGATTGCCTTTGGGGTCCATTTTGCATCATTGAGCTTTCCTTTATTTTCTGGTCAGGCAGCTGGGGGAGCGGATGGGTCCGGAGAGGAGACGGGGGTTCCTTCGCGGAGGGAAGCTGGCAGAGCTGCCCGAGTGTCTTCGCTCCTCTCTGATGACCGTCTTCCTCTGCCCTCCCTCTCCCGCCTCTCTCGTCTCCCTGTCGGACGGATCTGTTGCTTCAACCTTTCCCATTTCCATCATGTTCCCATCTTCTGGATATTTTCCCATTTCGCTGTGTCTCCCCCTCTTCCTGACATCCCTTTCCTCTTCCTTTCCGACCTGTTTTCTGTTATCTGTCACATCAATTCCTTCCTCTCCTGCTCCTTCCCACCCCTTTGCTCCCGCTCCGTCTCTCTCTTGGCCGGTCGCTCGCTCAGGTACCTGATCATCGAGAACTTCATCCCACCAGAAGAGAAGAACAAGATCATGAACCGCCTGTACTTCGACGGTGAGGAGGACCAGTGGAAGTTCCAGCCGCTGGTGCCCACCGGAGGGTACGTCCCCGGCCCCGACCCACGCTCTGCCCCAGCGCTGCCAACCCGCGGGCACGGAGCCTCTGCCTGCAGGGCAGGGATGTCCCCTGGGCTGGGGGGGACAGCAGGGACCCCAGGATGCTTGCAGGTGCCTACAGGTGGAAATCCTCTCCAAGCCAAGCCCCACCAGGAAGGGCCACCCTTCACTCACTGTAGACAAGCTCCGTTTGTCACTGTTTGGATGCATTTTTAGTAGGAATTCATGTCCTCTAATAAATGTTCCTCTCAATTTATTTTTTAGAAACGGCAACCAAATGAAGAAGCGGCCTACCTCTGCAGTGGGGTACAAGAGACCCATAAGCCAGTACGCCCGCGTGGCCATGGCCATGGGATCTCATCCTCGGTACCGGGTAAGTGAGAGGGCAGTGGTGCGTGCCGGGGGGGCAAGAAGTCATTGGGTAAATGGGGTGGGTGGACGGATGGATGGATGGATGGATGGATGAACAGTGGGAGAGAAGGCAGAGTAAACAAGCTCACGATGATTTGGGATACGTCAGTGCAAGCTCCCAGCTTTATCCTCCCACTTGGCAGGATCAGCAGCCATGCTCTCAGCCGCTCCTCGAGCTGCTGGCTCACTGGCTCTGGCAGCTCCTGCCCTTTGAAAGGATGGGGCCGTGCAGCCTTGCCTGCTGGCCTCAGCCCCAGGAGAGACCAGAAGAGCCTGAGCAGAGCAGGGAGCCGGGGCTCCGGTTTGGAGCCTGCCCTGTGGCGGTGGCAGCCAGAGGAGGGTCCTGCTCCCCGGCATGCCTGTCAGCTTCTCAGCAGTGTGGAGCTGCTGGAGCTGGTGCTGTATTTTGCCACACAGTGACCCCTCGTGTTGGTTTTCCCTTTGCCCTGTCCTGCTGCAGGCTGAGAACATCATGTTCTTGGAGCTGGACCTCTCCCCTCCGGCTATCTTCGAGTTTGAGCGGAGCAGGGACCCAGCAGAGCAGGACCCCCGGGCTCTCCACCTGGAGAGGCTGATGCACCTGGACAGCCTCCTGGAGCGGCCGGTGGCCTCCCGAGTGAGGAAGTCCCGCTCCTGGTGAGTGCCGGCGGGCTGTGGCACGGCTGGGATGCTCCATGCGGGGCAGCGTGTGGGCTTGGGGCAGGCAGAGGAGTCGCAGCGGAGCTACAAGCGCCCCGTTCCTTTTGGGGTTGAAAATGGCCATGAGTTGTTGGGGTGTGATCAGATTTTAAAATACGTCTGACATTGCTTTGGTAACAGTTGTTGGATAAGTGTTAAAAACAGCATGATGATGTTGTAAATCATCATCTACATCTCAGCACAGAACAGACATGGACCTGTTGGAGCGGGTCCAGAGGAGGCCATGAAGATGATCAGAGGGCTGGAGCAGCTCTGCTCTGAGGACAGGCTGGGAGAGTTGGGGGTGTTCAGCCTGGAGAAGAGAAGGCTGCGGGGAGACCTTCTTGTGGCCTTTCAGCACTGACAGGGGGCTTCTGAGAAAGATGGGGATGGACTTTTTAGCAGGGCCTGTAGCGACAGGACAAGGGGTGATGGTTTTAATCTGAAAGAGGGGAGATTGGGGCTAGACAGGAGGAAGAAATTGTCTACGCTGAGGGTGGTGAGACAGTGGCACAGGTTGCCCAGAGAGGTGGGAGATGCCCCGTCCCTGGGAACATCCCAGGCCAGGTTGGACGGGGCTGTGAGCAACCTGACCTAGCTGAAGATGTCCCTGCTCACGGCAGGGGCTTGGGCTAGATGGCCTTGCAAGGTCCCTTCCCACCCAAACCAATCTGTGATTTGATCATATACGTATATCCCAAACAATAAGACACAGGGTATGGTCCTGCCCAACACTGGATGTCCTTTGATGCTGCCTGCATAGGAAGTGACTGGGAAAATGGCTGGATTTCAGGGAGAGCGGGAGGCAGGGGAAGGGGAGGTAGAAGGAAACCAGGTTTTCTCTGTTCGTCTCCCACCCAGGTGCCAGACGCCGCGGTCACTGCCATCCTCAACCACGCATGTCTCCCTCACCTCCAGCTCCCCGCGCCCCGCCACGATGCCAGCTCAGGAGTGACGTCCTGGACCCCCTCGTCCCCCACACCGCCTCGCAGCGAGGACTGTGCCCCGCTGACGGCCGAGGAAGGGGCCCCAGCCGGCAGCATCTCCACCGGTCCCAGTTCGTCTTTGTCTTCAGCTACTTTGTGTGCGCGTGTGTTTGTGCAAGACGCTCACGAACAGCCCCCGGGGCGAGGGGAGCTGCCCCCCTCCTTCCTTCTGCTCCCCCTCCCCGACCTGTCACTTTATTTATTTAACGTATTTATTTATGGAGTGGTTGATGCGCAGAGTCAGGAGGTGCGTTCGGACTGGAGGACATCCAAGGCTGGCAGCAGGCACTACGCCGACCGCTCCTTAGGTACGCTCAGCTCCCACCCCTCCCCACGCCGCCACCGCAGCCCCGGCGCAGGGCTGGGGCACGGGGACACCGCCGGGGTGGGCACCACCGGTGCACTGCTCGCCGTCGTGCTCCGCAGAGCAGGCAGGAGAGGGCACACGCCCCTCTCTGGTGGCTTTGGCAGAAGGTGAGGCAGCCCTGGCCTCTGGTGCTGCGTTTGCTTTGCTGGATCCCAGGGAATTTGGCAATTTCTACAAGGATTTGGAGACTTCGTGGAGGCAGCACCTTGCACTGGGCTTGTCAGAGGCCCAGAGCGACTCTCCAGCCGGCATCGACACGGGTGGCAGCAATGACATCTCTTTGACTTGTGGGCATGGCTGTCGCTCCAGGAATGCCAGCTCCGTGCACAGACAGATGAACCAAACCAAGTCAGTTCCGGTGGTGCCAGGACTTTGTTCACCTGTGCCACGCTCTGGAGACGGCTGGCCCTGTCCTCTTCAGTTGCCTGACACCCAGCTTGCTCCCATCCCTGGCTAGGTGGGTGTTTAACTCCTTACAGCAAGAACGGGAGATGGAAATCTCTGTCCCCTTCCACCCACCCCTCCCAAAGACGCACATAAGTCTGGGGAGCAATGCTACCCCAGTGAAGCCAGAGGTGAGCGCGTCCACCGGCCAGGCAACTAAAGGCAATGAAGAAATGCAGGACAAGACGGTGACGCCTGGAGGAACGATATCGACATCGCTCTCCTCCGGGCTGGGTAATACCACGTGGAGGTCACCTCGTAGACCTGGGAGAAATTTCCTGGTGATTGTGTGGGTCGTGGAGGGATGGACCTGAAACGGGTAATGGATAAGAGGGGGCAAGCCATAAGGCCGCTCTGGCGATCTGAAAGCCGTCCCAGGCAGCAGCACACGTAGGTGCCAGGACACCGCTCGGGGTTCCTGAGTGATTCAGTTTTCAGCGATCCGATTGAGGGCAGGTGGGTCCTTGCTGAAGGCCATTCCTGGCGGTGCCAGGCCAGCAGCTGTGGTTTCCCTGGGATGGCTTCTGGATGTGCAGGGGTGGGGGAGATCCGTTTGCTTGACAAGATCCTAATGAATGAGGGGGCGGCCCCCTGGTTCCCGTGGGAGAATAGGGACCTTCAAAGGGACACATGCTGAGGTCGGGACCTGGGAAGGCAGATCTGAGAAGGCTGCAGGTAGGGACTGCCTTCTGGCATCTTCTGGCGATGAAGAGAGTTTCTTCCGCTGGAGGGCTGGTCACTGCTCACCTCTGACTGCTGCACACAGGACCTGGGGTGAGGGAGCGAGAGGGAACGAGGCAGACATGGAGCAGAAACATCAGCTGTGTCTACTTCAGAGCAGTGCAAGTCCCACCCAACAGGAGCGACCCATCAACATGTTCCATGTGGCTGGGCTGGGGCACCCACAGACCTTCCCACCCATCTCCTGGCACATGCCCTGCTCTGCTGCGGGGTGTCTTCTCCCCATGCCCGGTAACATTTTCCTGCCTCGTGTTCTTGGCTGTTGCCCTCTACCACTGTCTTCCCTTCCCCGCCTGTGCCCCGTAACACCTTCTGCCTCTCTGAAATCTTTGTCCCCTTCTCCCCGGCCCCAGCAGCTGGCTTGTAGGCTATTTTGGAAACTGTAGGTTGCTCCCAGGACCGAGCTCACTGCCTTTGAGCAGCAGCCAGGTCTGGTCTGTGCTCAGCCTGGGGAGGAGGGTGCAGGAGGAAGGGCGTTTTAGCAGTGAGAGATGGGTCCCTTCCGCAGCTTGGGGTGAGGTCCTTCTGTCCACAGGTACTGCCAGCAGCCAGGGGGTTGTCCGTGCACATCCCCTGGAGCAAGCTAGCTCTGGCACCAGGAAACATGGATGAGAGACCCGGTTCTTTAGTTTTCCAGATAGCATCTGGGAGTCAGGGTCAGGAAGCACAGATGTCGGAAAGGGGACAAGCTGTCTGCAGGGTGGCCTGGAGGAATATATTTTCCTCCCTTCCTTGTTTTCTAATCGCCCCAAGTTCATCTTCAGCCACAGCAGCTTGTAGAGCGCCAAGGTGGTGAACCAGTGACAGTCTCTTTTACCTCCATTCTCTGCCCAGGGCATGGGAAACAAAGCTCAAGAGTTGATGGTGTCCTCTCATTCCCCCCGGCTTGCCCCCGGTCATGGAGCATCACGTCGGAGGGTGGATGTGCGCCACGCCGGTCGCCCATGGCACGTGTTGGTCCTCGTCTGTGTGACGGCAAAGGACGTGTCCCGGTCCAGCAGGACTGTGGTCACGGTGGGATCCACGTGGAAGCCCTTCCAGCAGAGCACAGGACGGGCGTGCGAGCACCCGGTGCAGGGGACGGGCCGAGCCGCTTGCAGCATCCAAGTGCCGCTTGTATCACATCTGTGGCGTGCGTGGGCCTGGCAGGCTCCCGCGCACTCGCTCCGTCTCCACCGCTGCCGACGGCCTCCCAACCTCCTTAGCACAAACCCCGAGGAAGGTTGTAAGCAGATGCCGGTGATTTCAGCTGTGACCGGGCGAGCTCGTGGCGGCGTTTTCCCTCTGCCTCGGGTGGCTCCGCAGCCTCTCTGCATCGCTGCAGCAACCTCAGATGTATATTTGTAATGTTCTTTGGTCTTCGTATGTTGGTGCGTGTGTATTTACATATGAGTGTGTGTAGGTGTGCGTGGGTGCGCGCGTGTAGCCAAGGGATCTATTTACCGTCAATGTGAGTGACTGTACAGGGGGCAAATCCCAGAGCGGGTACGGGGCTGGGCTGGGATTTTTTTTTTGTTGTTGTTGTTGTTTAATTGTTTAGTTATTTTGGGTTTCAGGTTGGAATTTTTTTTTTTTTTTGTGAGGGGGTGGGTTCGGGTCTGTTTCGCATTGATTGACAAGGTGAGGGCCTTGATTAGGACCAAATTTTTGTGCCTGTTGCTCTGGTGATTTATTTAGAAATCAAAAGTTTACTGTATGGTGGCCCATCCTTGTCACTCTATACATATGAATATACAGGACATATTATAAATATATATATATTATACATACTGTATGGAGAGAAGTCATTAATCTCACACCCCCTCTGGCTTTGGATGGACACCAATACGCTGTAATGTAGCTTTGACCCAGTGCTGGGAACAACCAGAAAGCGCCAGCACCCTTCAGAAAACTGGCAATGACACCAATAAAGGAATGAGCATCATTGCAAAGGGCGTCTGCCGCCTCGTTCGTCCGCAGCGCCGGCCGGCTGGAACCCGCTAGCACCGCGGTGCCGCGGCCGATGCATTAATCTAAGCGCAGCTCCGCATGGCGTAACCTGCTCGGGGGGACAAGGATTTGGGAATTGGGCTCCTGCTGCCGTGCGAACAGGGGCAACGATGCTTGCCCGCCTGGATTTCTCCACGTATTTCTCCTGTTTCATATAAGGTGGAGCGTTTGCACTAAACCAATTGTAATTTGCAGGAAGCTTCTCTAGGACAAGGTCTAAGCAGCAAAAGCTGGTTTTGCTAGGTGCGAGCTTGCTGTCTGTATATAAAAGTCATTATATGAGCTCCAAGAGCCTGGAGAGGCCTATGTAAAATTGGTAAGTTGATTTCGGGGGGGGGGGGATTTCATTTGACGTGCTCGCCTGGTTCCTTCCAGCTTGGTGACGGTGGTGCCAGGAGCGGGTCCTGGCACAGTCTGGTTTATCGGCATCGATTCAGCGAGGTCTGCAGCACAGGGGGTTGGCAAGGGGGAGGCTGGAGGCGGGCAGGAGGGCTGGCCAGGAGCACCCGCAGGTCACACACGCGGTGGTTCTTGCAGAGGAAGGAGCAAAGAGCCTGGGGGTAAAGGCAAAGTAAGGGAAGCGAGGTAAAACGGGGACAGTTACAGCTCATGGGGAGAGCAAGGAAGGACCCACGGACGTTCAAGTGAATGAAAACCAGCGATGCAAATGGGATTTTTGGTAGCTGAAACGGCAAAGAGGGAGCAGCAATAGTGAGCAGGGGAGCGGCTGCTCACTCCCCTCCCAGGTGCCACTACATTTTTCCCATACTATTGGAAAATGGGAAAATTCCCGTGTCTTACGGATTCACGAAGCTCTAAGAAAACACCGTAAAGGCACTGAATTCCCATGCTTCGAGGTTGTCCTCGGCAGTCTGACCTGTCCTGGCACCCACAAGGCACTCCAGAAGCACAGGCGGCCGGTGCGGGGTATCGCTCGTGGCCACTGTCACGGCTCCTTGGGCTCCCCGGCTTGTTTTAACACCGGCCTTTCCTTGTGAGCTGCCTCTGCACACTCGTCCCATGGGTAGCATGGACAAAGGACGGGGACAAAGTTAGGGACAAGATGCACAATGGGAAGGAAAAGGAAAGGGAACGAGAAGGAGATCCATAGGTGCACTAGTAGTAAGAGGAAAACAAAAGAAGGATTCTTCACTTTGCACCGGGGAATGAATGATAACATCAGGGGAAAAAACTGAGCATGCAATCATTTTTTTTTTACTTCAGTCTTCATTTAAAAGGTCAGCTGTGATCAGATGGCTAACGGTAAATGTCAGCGAAAAAGGGCCGAGGTCTCAGGCTAAAATAAGGAAATGGTAGGTTAAAGATTGCTCAAACATGCTGGATGTTTCCAAATCAGCTGGGTCTCATTTAATTCATACCGATGTACATAGGGAGGTTGGTAAAGCAATCTTGGAGCTGCAAGTGAGGGGTTTTGAGAACTCATAAAGAACAGGCAAAGTGTCCAAACAGGAACAGGACAAACGTAAAAAAAAAAATCTTTAAAATGAGGGAAAGGAGGACTCAGGGAATTACATACTCAACCTAACTTCAACTCCTGAAAAGACATTGAATGGGTCAACAAAACTGATCTGTAAGTATTGACAGGAGAAAAAGGTGGAAAGTAACAGCCAGCATGGTTTGGTCCAAAGCAAACCATGTCAAACCAACCTAATTTTCTGCTACGATTAAGAGACCTTGCAGATATGGAGGAGGCACAAACTATGCTATATTGAGAGACGCTGGTGAGACTCTGACACGCTCACTGATGTGAGACTGAAGTGGAGTTAACGATGGCAGATTTTTCCAAAAGAAACACATTGCAGGGAGGCAGAGACAGAAATGTGACTTGTTCTCCTTCAGCCTAGCACTTCCAAAGGTGAGCCACGCCAGGCACTGCTTTTCAACCAAGAACAGGACCATTTGGAAAGATTTTGCAAGAAATCAATGGGAATGATGTGAAAACATGAAAGACTGAAAGTAACAGGGTGGGTTCCACCTAGGGCTAGAAGACTGTGGAGAGAGGTAATCACGATCTCCAAATACCGAAAAAGTCTGCTGCAAAGGGAAGAGATTATCCTCTTTCAGCTACCAAAAGGAGACAGGACAAGAATTTCTGGTTGTAAAACACAGCAGGAAATATTTAAATTAGAACTTAGGAAACCCGTTGTAAGCCCCCAAGGATAATAACACATTAGAACAGTTTACACACGTGTGATACAGAATCACTTCCACTGGAGTTTTTTAAGAGCAGGTTGGACTGACAGCTGTCAGGAACCGTTTATGAGGCTGTAAATCACGCTGGAGGGCAAAGGATGATGGGATGACCCCTGGCCATCTCCCCAGTCCTATTTGCTATGATTCTGTGATTTGAAACTACCGCAAGGCTGCAGTCTGGGTGTCTGGGAGGGCGGCCGAACCCTGCGCAGAGCTGGAAGAACTGGAGAGGGACGAGATAAGGAAAGGAGAAAGTCGGGTTTTGCCACGTTCGATTTCTCTCTCTGCTGCCACCCAAGGCGGCCTGCGAGCAGAGGAGAGCGCGAGGTCCCGAGGTAGCACAGGGAGAAAAAAAGGGGGGAAATGTCAAATTATAAGCACGGCCATGCAGTCAGGAGCTCTATTTATTCCAAAAGTGTTCAGAAATCATGCATGAAAGGTGCACAGAAGGGCAAAGGATTTTTCCATGCCAAGTATAACTGCCAAAAACATTCTGAAATGTCAGCTTTGGCAATGCACACGGTATATCCCACAGGACAAGAAGGTGACTTCAGGCAGGAAAAAATACTCCAGTCACCAACAATATTCTTTCCTGGCAAATTTTGCAGTGCCTGGTTTATGAAGTTACAGTCTTGGGGCTGTTTGATTTTCCCTACCCCCGTGGCAGAGCGTCAGCCAGGAGAGCAGCGGCTGGTTGGGCTCAATGAACATGAACATTTCCTCCGTCTTTGTTTCTCTCTCCTGTCCCACGCACAGGCAGTGGCAAGAGGACAGGAGTGCCTGGAGAGCGTGCACAAGGTTTGTGCAGCGCTGGGGTGCCCTCAGCTACTGCACTTCATGAATATTGATGATCCAAGTTCATAACATTGGCAAGGCAGAAAATACCCGGGAGTGTCCATGTCTTCCAGCTTAGCTTGGTTTTGTTTGTCATTTGTTTGCTTGTTCTTTGGGGTTGGTTTGTCTTTTTACAAACGTCTGCTGCAATTTCTTTGATGACGACATTCAGTGGCTTTAGCAGCGAGGAAAATCTTTTCTCAGATTCGGGATCTCTCTCCTTCCCTGGAACAACCATCCCTTCCATCCCTTACACGATTACACAGAGCCCTGCAGTTTTTCTGAGGATATTGAACCAGGTTACAGAAACATGATTTTAAAGAGCTGTGTCTCATCTACTGGTGGTTGAACACAGATTATAATTTTTAACTGACATTATAAAATTTGGGATAAATTCACTATAACAGTTTTGGTTTCTTTCTTACTACAATTCATAGGACTTGTTCTGTCATAAAGCTAAAATTTATTCCTACGATTTGTATGGTTCTGTATGCCAATATTTACATTTTCAATGACGAACATAAGTGATGATTTTAAAGGGGCCAAACATCTACACCCCAGCTTTGAAGAAAAATGCCCATGGAGGCTTGTTGCTCCTCCATGACTGCCACGTCCAGGTATAAAATAGAAAAGTACAAGTGTGAGGGGCCCAAGAGCCACAAGCATGGTACAAACTGAAGGATCAAGAGAGATAGAAGCTGAAGCAGCAAAGACATAACTTATGCCATGTACACTTGGGTGGCCAGTTTGTTGTGGTGAAAATCAGGGACCCACAGAAGTAGAGAAGCTTATAACTTATAACTTAAATGAATTCTGACATAACCCCCAGTGTTCAGATTCTCTTGGAGATGGAAATCCCTTCGAAGACACAGGTTGAAAGAGCTGCAGAAGAACCAGCAAGAAGCTTATGTCTCTAACAGAAGGTGAGCACGTTGGGATGAAGGCAGATGACTACCAAGGCAAGGTCCACAGCCTGCAAGTAATTACGTCTCCCTGAAGAACATCCAGCTCTGCTTTCAGATTGTTAGAAGTTGGTTTTAGTAGGCGCAGAACCGCTGGGCAGGGATAGTTGATTGCAGAGCCATAGCTGCTCCCTGCAGCGTAAGACATGGGTGAGAGGTTTGGAGTGGAGAACTCTGCAAGAAATGCATTGCGTTACTCCACAGCCAGCAACTGCTGTAACTGGATGGCTGCAGAGCAGGTTCTAGTAGTGTTGGTCTCTGGACCAGATTCACTCTTGGACCAACAACAGTCATGTGGTCAGTGATGTGAATTTAGGACTCTGTGTCTGAAGTGGAACTGGGTGCTAGAGCCAGGGTCATCAAAATGACATCTGTGCTGGGAAGGGCAGGGGCAGTGACATGGCCACCCCTCAGTCTCCCAGGCCACGGACAGAAGGATGTGTTTGGGGAAATTTATACAGCTCCTGGTTCCTCTTCTTCTTGCTCTCCTCTTGTGTGTGAAGAACGAGCCACCCAGACAGTGACTTGTCTCTGAAACCTCTGAAACTTGTGGAGGTGTGGTTAAGATACACAAGCGTGGCTCAAAGCAAGGCTAACCAAATGCTTCATATCTCATTCAAGAAAACTGGTAATATTTGCAGGGCCACTGAGCCCTGCTTCTCTTTCAGTCCCACCCCGCCACTCTTGGTGGTGGTGGCGGCAGAGGTTCTGCTGCTCTTGCACACCTGCCCGCGGAGCACGTACAGAGGGGAGTCAGAGACCATCAGGACTCCTGGCTCTCAGGAGATCTTGTCTCTCCTCCTGATCCTGTTCCTGAGTTATGATGAGCAAGCTACTCTGAATCTCAATCCTCCTCTTGCTAAAGCAGCGCTAAAGATTCTTACCATCTTTGTGAAGTACTCTGAGATTTACTTCTTATAAAAAGTTTCAAAAGAGCTAAATGTTTTTACTACTGAGTAGATTTTAAAGTATTTCAGCACGAACGTGACTACAGCTACTATAAAAATGTTGCATGGACTTCCCAAGATGAAAGCTGTGCAGGAAGCCTTTATTCCAGAAAGGTTTCTTGGGTTTAGTGGTTTGGTGCTTTGGTTTGGTTTTTGGGTTGTGGGTGGTTTTTTGTTGTGGTTTTTTTTTTTCCCCTGTTCCTTGATGCTCTAATGACACCCTGTGGACTTTTCCCTGTACTACTGTAGCTGTACAAAGACCCAAGAATTTCATTATTTTTCTCCCCAGTGGCTCTTATACTCTACTTCCCTACATTTTTCTCTAGTGGCGTTTTTTTTTCAGGCTGTTAACTCAGTCTTTAATGGCTTTTAGCAAGGGAGCCACATCACTAATACTATTTGGAATATACTGTTCCTGTGCATTGCTGTCTTGCTAAAATCTATGTCTTGCTAAATGTTTTGCAATTAGGTGGTGGAGTGACCTAGATGTCTCTGTGACCAAGCATGCTCCACGGCACATCTTGCCATGCAACAACAGGTTTCAGGTGTTCCAAGTGATCTGCCCGCTGGGTCTACGGTGATTCGAGACCTCCTCCACAATGAATTTCCCCAGATTTAGACTGTCTGGAAGAGTATACTTTTCCTTTTTCCCCTCGGTCCCAACTTCTATGCCAGCAGAAGGATATTTTAGTTATTTGTAGCTGTTCTGCCTTAAAATGTGTTGCCTATAGGCTAATACACATTGTGGGTATACTCACAATCAAGCGCTGATCCTTGAAGAGCAATATTGGTGGGGGCACACAGCAGCCACTGGCTTCCCAGGCCATCCCACACTTGTCTGTACTTGGGAATTACTTTCCCTCTTAGTTTCCCTCAGTCTCAGAAGAAATACTAAAGGAAGGGAAGAAGTAGGAGTTAAACTTTCTTTCTCCTGTGAGTGCACACCTCCACTTGAATTCACAGCACGAATACAAGCAGAACTACCCAAACCCCACCAAATAGCTGGAAGAGAACATCAGAGTTTTCAAAGGACTTCCAACATCATCCTTCCAACAACAGCAACGTATATGGAGACCTCAGGAATGGTCTTAGGTGCAGTTAACATGTGGACAGAGTGTGAGGTGGCCACGCTATGGAATAAGGACACCTGCATAACACATGGGGAAAACATCAGACCTAGACACAGGCAGTTCAGGGGAAAAGAATAGTCAATACTCGGACATGGTGAGACTCAGACTAAAGCTTGGATGAAAACTTAGGTAGAATTTTATCAGTAATATTGTCCCAAAAGATAGCAACAGAAGAAGAGTCAATCTTACAGATTTTGATCATCCTCTTCAGCTTGTAAGTGGTGATAGCCACCAGAAAGTCTGTCTTCATTGTAAGATGAAGACAGCAGATAGCCAAAGGCTTGCATGACAGCTCTGCTGAGGAAATGAGACTAGGCTCAAACACTGCCAAGAAATGTTGTGTGTGGTGAGGGGAAACCTTTGAAGGAATATCAAACTTGTAAGCATGGAAAAAAGAGAGAAATGTTCCTCCTGGGAGTGGGGGCAGATACAGTCACCAAGTATATTACAAGAGGCTAGTGAAGACCTCAGAGTACTTCAGCCCCAGCAGTAATTTAAAACGTTAGGCAGAATAAATTGAATGGAGGCCACTGGGGTGGATGTTCGTCAGGAAATAATTCCAGACCCTTTCATTAGATGTCCACTGGAATGTTTTCTGCTCAAAAAAGCATGCAGCACCTTGCTGTGAGCTGTCAGAAGATGTAGCTGAACCAAGAGTGATGAGATGAGGTGAGATGAGATGAGATGAGATGAGATGAGATGAGATGAGATGAGATGACATGACATGACATGACATGACGAGCAGCCAGTCAGTGGAGTTCCCGGTACAGTGACGATGTCAGACCACCAGAGACCAAAACAATAGTCACATTGCTCCCTGCCTTATCCTTCAGCTAAGTTTGGAACAGAAGAGAAAAGCAGTACATCAACTTCCCCTACAAAGGGAGAAACAATACCCCTGGGCGGCCCGTGGAGCCTGGCTCTGCAGGCTGCCCTTCCTCTTTCTGTGCAAGGCAAAGGCAGACAGGAAAACTCCAGCTGCAGAAGACAGGTCCCATAATCCAGCTGCATGAAACAACCCATCCGCTGCCATGTTCCAGACTCCAGACTGCAGAAAGTTGCACCTGGTGCTTAGTGCATCACTTCCCAAGGAAAGGGAAATGAAGCTTGCGTCCTTTTTGTGGAAATAGAACAAAGTGATCTCATTGTTTGTTATCGTGTATGACAATCTTGTGTGCATGAGCGAAACACCAGACCTGCTCTCATCGCTCCCCGATTTTGAAGATGCTGATGCATCTTGTATGACAGGTGAGATCATCAGCTCTGAGCTTTTACACTTGGAAATGAACTCACACCCAAGTGTTAAGGCACATCTCACTGCCATTTCGGATCGTGGAAGCACGCTGAAAGTCATTCTGTTGCGCATCTGGTTCTAGACTTGCGCTCAGCAAAGACAGTTGTGATTGTCTGAAGGAACACGTGGTTATTAAATGATTCTTAGACAATTATACTAAACAGAGTGAAACTTGTGCAGCTCAGGTAAAGTCTCTCATGAGGAATCATATGGCTACAGGCAGTTCAATGACTCAGGACTCCCACGCCGATTTTTTCACCTATAGCCTGTCAGAGCCCACTACTCTCTGAACAGGATCTTACAGATATTCCACACATGGGGGGGGCCTAATGTTTAATACCAAATTTACTTATTTGAATACAATTGATGTTATATGTGATTTTTGATTAAGCGGCGTGGTACAGCAACGAACTGAAATCACGATACAAGTACAAATGACAGCAGAAAACAGCAGTTGCAGTATACCGTTGAATCACAACACAAACACCATCCCCATTACCAGTCTCCATAACACGCTCACCGTCATGACCCTGTGCATCCCTAGACCCTGCAAAGGAATACATAGGTTGAGACCAGCTCTGGCCCATTGCTCTCTTCAGAGCTATTGTTGCTTGTCGTCCAGGTTTTGTACTCTCTGTGGGGCTGAGCCATGGATACAGTCCCCTGCTGCTGGTCTGGCTAACTCAGGAAGGCATTCAAACCCTTTTGATTAACTTCAGGGACAAACATTTACACAGCCACTTGATCCGCTCGGCTGATGTAGCCAGCTGATCTAAAACAAAGGCTACCCTCCAGTTCTCTTTGTGTTGAGATCAGTTCAGGCCTATTTGCAACAGCTGTGGTCAGCCACTCCTTCCTTCCCTGGGCTTCAGGAGCCCTTGCCCTCCTCCCCTGAGCCTTCTTCCATTGTAGGGGTTTATTGATCGGTCCCATCGCTAGGCGCACATCTTACCGAGTCATGATTTCAAACAAACATGGAACAACTTCTGCAGTAGCAAAATCCTGTCCAAGGATGAATCCAGGATAGCGGCTACAAAGACTTATTTGAGGGAAGAAATTGGAATTTCTGCATATTCACCCAGAATGCCACCACGTTCAGAAGATCTAGGGCGAGTCCCAAAGCATCTGGTGGTCAGTCTAGGGAGGGTGTTTTGCTAATCTGTTGTCTTACCCGATGGGAATCACCGATTCCCCCTTTCTTAGTTAGGTCACAGTCAATTCCATGACTTTTGTGAAAATCCTTGACACTGCAAATGGACAAAATTGCAGGATGTTGTATCAGCCACACGCTGAAGAGAAGGCAAATCCCTGTAGAGCGAGCAAACATCTTGCAGGTCAATAGGTTGTCATGGGCAAAATGGTGTCAACTCAAGGAATTTAACTTTGTTTAATTTATTGTCATCTAACATAAACTTTTCATTACTGGTTTAGGTATGGAGAAAAACTAGAAGACAAGCGATTCAACAAACAGGGACATTCTTTTTCTTCCCCTGCCGCAGGCTGAACTTCAGTCCAACAGCTTTTCTCCCTGCTAATCTCAGCTCCCCAGCTTTTCATCGCGCACTGCACTCACTCTCTTTGGTGAGGCAATGGGCAATGCAGGAGGCTGGGGTCAGTGCTTAACGGTTTCTGTCTACCACTCCTTGCTTCTTACTTTTTCCTTCTGCTGCTCCTTGCTTCTTGTACTTCCCCTGCTCCGGTGTGGGAGCTGCAGTCCTTTTGGAGGTGTCCCTGCTCTGGCGTGGCTTATCCACAAATCACAGACCTGCCAGAGGTACCTCCTTTGGCACCAAGTGCCACATTCCAAGAGTGTGTCTCCAGCTGTGTCCCCAGCAACATTGCCTTCCATGTTTTTTCTTTGCTTCCTCCTTTTGCACTTCTTCTCATATGTCTCCTCCTGTGCCCCAGATTGTGTCACCACTCCGCTCTTGAATTTCTAAACAAAGCAGCTCAGCCTCCCTAAGGCCAGAACCAATCCGCAACTGCTAATCACTGCTATATCAGGAAATGGCCTGTAGTGAGACTCTTTTCTTCTGAAATAGAGAGGTAATAATTCTTGGGATAAACTTCTTGGGATAACTTCTTGGGATAAAATGACTTTTACTTGAAATGGGAATTGTGGGAAGAGTCCCTGGAAGGACTCTGGAAGGCAAAGAAGGGTTTGGAGTGTGAGGATTCATAGGATTTGATGATGTACCCTCAGGCCGGGGAGTCCTGGTACTCAACTATTCAAGGTAGCGATTGCCAGGACAGTTCATCATCTGATACTTTTTGCCTGAATAACTGGGCGTAGGCAATGGTGGGTAGGAGGGCTGGATCCTCATTCACACCCTTGGTGTCACTTCAGATTGTTGCTTCAGAGGAGTGAGGTACCAAAGGAATGGGCCCATTTGTCATTACACCACTTGTCAATGGTACAATGTCCTTAGGAGCTCCTGGCGCGTGCTGAGAGGCAGGGAAAGGTACAGGGAGTTTTGTGAACAATGGAGATGTCTACAAAGTAAGATGTCTGCAAGGTAAAGGGAGGAGCCCAGAAGATCATAATATAGCTTGCAAGTTCCAGGACGAGTTAAGAAACTCTCCTTTATCAGCACTAAACAAAGTCTTTCCTTCAAAGGGAATGCTCTCCTTTCCTTTGTATGTATCTCCAGCAAAGCATGAGGACCGAAGCCAAGAAAAGCCCCTAACTGCCTTAATAAGGCTGCTTATAGTGCGAAGATACCCTCCGCAGGCACTCACTGGGGAGACGGAAAGTGCCTCCCTGTATGTCTCCTGAGGTAGAAGAACTGACGGGAAATGAAAGGCCCGTGTTCCTGGCTTTATGTTTCATTTTCCTGATGACTCCGCCAGTAGCACAAGTTTCAGGAGTGATGATGCACTGAGGACACCAGAGCTTCCCCGGCGTCTCACCTCACAGCAAAGGAGGGGAATCTATTGGAAAGGAGTGGCAAAGGAGCCTTAAGGGATTCTGCCGGGTGACTGTGCCCTACAAAAGTCTCACTGGACTGAGTGTGGGCACTAAAGGGGGATGCTCCGAAGGCAGCGCCAGAGCTGGTCATACACGCCAACACGAGAGTCTGGGATTCGCTCAGCAAACCAAATGTGGTGAGGAAGGTCCAGGCTTCAGGAGCTTGTCTTTTGCCCTGCCCTGGTACACATGGCATATGGGCTGTGCCCACAGCAGTACTTTGGAGCTCTGATGAGCCTCTCTCAAAGTGGCTCATGGCCATGCAATGTGGCTAGGGCCACTGGAAAGACTACGGACTTCATCTCCCTGATGCAGGCTGCAGTTCCTGATACAGGAACATTAGCTTTCCCAAGCAAGAAGTACAGTTTTGCTGATGCGGTTGTGTCTGTGATGGGAGTTCTGCAGACATACCTCATGTCAGTAAGAAGTCAGCCTCACTCTAATCACTGACCAACAGAGAAATGCTGCCAGAAATCTTTCATTGAGCCTAGGAAGAGCAATCAGTTCTTCACCAGCAGAAGTAGTGGCAGGTAAGGATATGAATAGTGAAAAATTCAAAGTAGAATCATGGAACCATTTACGTTGGAAAAGACTTTTAACATCATCAAGTCCAACCGTTAACCCAACACTGCCAAGTCCACCACTAAACCACATCCCCAAGCACCACATCTACATACGTAGGTAATATAGCTATTGCTTGCCCTGCAGCAAAACTGGCTCCTAAATATTTAGCTTGATTGCCACTGCACCATATTCCCTACTATTTAATTTTCCAGAAAATATAAAGTGTGAGCTCAAGTCCAGAAGCAGTACATGGATTGAAGCAATGTGTTCAGCCAGTCACACTTATACCAGATTTAATAACACAACTGGTGAGGAGCGTGCGGAGAGTTCTGAGCTGATTCCGCAACAAGCCTGCTTGGGTTTCATGGGGATAATGCTTTGCCTGACCAAAGAAGTCCTGAGCCGGCTCTGCATAACCCCGGGTCAGGTATCTGCATTCCCAGCAACCCAGACATCCTGCCAATGGGTTACAAGAGTCAAGAAGACAATACACCACTCTGTTTTGAAGAGTCCTCTCTCGTTTTCATTCAGAGCTGCATTTGTTGATTTGCACAAAGATTTGGGTTCCTGGTTCTTGTATCGCTTTCCAGAACTTAAAATAATTATTGTAAAGCTGCAAACTCCCCCCTCCCCACCCCGCCAATACAGGCCATCTGCTCATTGTTTTAGCTCAGCAATCTGACATTTGCATGTTCTTTTTCCTGGCTGGAAGTATCAACCTGCAACCAGCTCACTGCCTGCTTTGAATCTGAGTTTAGAAATAGGATTTAAACGGACTTACAATTCTGCTTTAGCATTAATTCCTGTTTAATAAATATGAATTATTCAACCTTAAAGCAAAATGATCATCACAACCTTGCTCCTGATTTTTACAAAGTGGGATAGTGCTGGGTTCATATACAATAAGGTCAGTCCTTCCTTTTACCATCAGGGATGAACTGATCCCCTTACAATGCAGTACGCTTCACTTCCTCCTATAGAGCTTCAAGAGATAAAATTAGATCTGAGGAGAATGACCCCTGAGAGCAGCTGGCCGACCGAGCCACTTGCTCCGAAACATCTCTAATAAGCTGTAATTTGTACTTCAGCCATTATACTTTTTGCCACACTAAGAGCTAGATAAATGATGAACTGAGAGAGGATCGAGGGATTTTTTTCAAAATAAATACCAACAATTCAGTTCCGTGGCTTGTGCAGCTGCTTTTGAAGGACAGACCTGTCCAGAGCATGGGTCCTTGTTGGTGCTGGCATGCAGGGTAGCATGTCTTCTCCAGAAGCATCCAGGTGTATGTAGTTCCTGCTTGACTTCTAGGGCTTTGCTCCATTTTCTGACATGCCAGGACTAGAGAACAGTCCTTGCACTAGACAGACAAACCTCCCTGCTGGGCATTCAGCACTATCTGCCACGTAAGGACATCTCTGTGTAGGCATCTCCATCTGCAGGAAGAAGAATACTGGGCAATAATATTGGAAGCAGCACAGAGAAAGCTGCTTTTCTCTGGTAAGGACCTCCTCAGGTCCCCACGAGGCTTTCGGATATGTCTATAGCGCACAAAGAGGCGTGATGCAGCGTTCCCTGAGCTCACAATTACTGTGCCGGGTTCGGAACCGGACAGCCCTGTCAGCGCAGCGCTGCACCTGAGCTACCAGCACTGCTGATGCAGTGATTTTGTGTTCGGGTCTAACTTCTGCTAGCCCTGCAGCCCCTGTGGGAAAGGTGCAGAACAGGGCTGTCCTTTGCAGGGTAGCTTTATTGTCAAATTCATTTTGTCCCTACAGGGGAAAGTAAGCGAGTGTCTTCAAGAACATGCTGAACGTCTTCCGAACTTTGAATCACCACCACCTTCCTGTTGCTTCTGTGGGCGTTATCCCATGGCAGGGAAGTCAGGGCAGTATGCTAGCAAATCAGTCTCTCCGTAGGCTCTCCAATAAGTAAGCAGAAGCAAGGAAAAATGGATAAGGAGCAAAAGAGATTCTCGATTTCTACTGCCTTTTCTTAGTACTCATGAAAAAGTGACTTCTAAAAACTAAGGCTAATTTGCTAATCACAAACTGATTCTGAGTCCTACAACATTTGGATATACTCTTAAAACCCATGATCGTGAAGAATAAGACTGGATAATAATTTGAGCTTTAATATTTTAATTTCTTACAGGAAAATAATTTTCTAGCCCTTGAAATAATGGAAACAAAGTTGAAAAATGCCCAAAGCACATCTTAAAACTTCACAAACAATAAATTTTAGCCTTGTTTCATTTTTAGCAGGCTGCTGAGTTTTTTGTCTGTTGTTGGTTTTTTGCAGATAACCCTGCTGGTATAACACCTGCCTCTAAAAAGGCAAAATCTCGATTTGGTAGTGTTTTACGCTCAGCTTGGCACAGGTGCAAATCCAGGACAAGTCAAACTTTCAGATGAGAGCACTGTATGCAAAGTTATCAACGACCGCCATCGGAGTACACTTTCGTAACAGGTAGAACTAAAGTGTGCGTGCCACCAAAAGCAGATGGAAGTCAAATAACAGGAGAAAAAAAGCAAGTTGGGTGAATAGTGCGGCTGTTCTGGAAGAGTCTGTGGGCTCAGCTATGCCGCACGAGGCACACGAGCAAACGTGCAGAGCGCAGGCGTTCTGGGTAGAAGAAGCCAAAATAACTGGTATCAGTTCTCCCAAATGCAGTATCAAATTAGGCTTCCTGCCAGCCTATATGCGTTGCCTAATGCTGTGATAAACTCTCAGGGGAGTGTGATACTGATCTTTGGGTAGGAGCAAAGAGAAGCACAATTATTTGGAGTAGCGTTTGTTAGACTGGCAGGTTTGGGGTTTCTGAGCATGTTTGGAGCGTTAGACTAAAGCAAAGGCAGTTTTCAGCTGACTGAAAATGATGATCTCATTCCGACTGCAGCTGCGGCTCCCAGTGCCCAGTTCCTGTCAATCTTTTACCCATTTGGATAAGGTCATGCCCTAAGCAGATTTTCTTGCAAGGGGTAAAATTGGTGGGTTTCACCGCAGCCTTACAGCAAATCGTTAACGGGGTACAAAAGCGAAGAGGAACAGTGAACGCTAGAATGCGTTGTCCTGTTGACTGAAGCCATGAGGAGTGGTAAATACCAAGCCCCCCACAAAGGTACGTTGGGGGACAGAATTTTCTCTAACAGGCTCCGAGTTGAATCAATGCACTGTTTCTTCTGTCCCTCTTGTTTTTTTTTTCCCCTATAAAGCCTTGTGTCAATCTCTTCTGAGTGGGAAGAGCGAAAGGGAAGTCTTCACTGTTAAGAAAGCTGGTGGAGCAAATTATTTTCCCCAGGTTTCCCAGGAAGGGCTCAGGTAGTTTTCTTCAAGCCTCAGTGGAAGCATTTGAAAAGCAGACCCATTTTGCTACCGGCAGCACTTGGTGCCAGCTGTGAGCTGATGCTCCTGCCTGCAGCTGTAGGAGCTCCCTGGGGAGCGCAGGGAGCTCTTCTGCCCTGCTGATGCACCCGAGGCTTCCCGGGCAGCGAGTGTGCTCTTCGTTTGATGACCAGGAGGTTGGTTGGGGGTTTTTGCGGGGGTTTAGGTTGGGTTTTTTTTGTTGTGGGGTTTTTGTTTTTTTTTTTTTACTTTACGTCCTCATAACAGCTACCGGCTTTACTTTTAAAACCAGCTTCATGTGCCTTGGCTTTATGTGCTTTATATGCTCCTCTGAACAAGGAAACTGTGGTAGGGCAGATGGAGGAGGAGGAAGAATACTAATACTAATACTAATACTAAGACTAATACTAAGACTAATGCCTTGGTGAGTCATGCGTACTTATATTTATTTCTACTTTGGGAGATGAGCTTTCAGGCTCCAGAGTGCAACACAGACCATGGCTACCTGAGTTTTACAATGACTACTCTTCCTGGAGGTGCATTCCCAACTCAGGTGGTGAAGAATCGTGTTGAATCCTAGCTTTGCTTCGTCTCGTACGTATCACTAGGTGCCAGTGGGGGGGGATGTAAACAGGGCAGTATACAAATTTGCCCTTGATTTTATACTTTACGGGGAATAATGTGGGAATGTGGTAGACAACAGCTGTGGGCATCATGCTTTTATGACTTACGAGCAGAAATAGAGTCTTCTGAAAGGAATTTTGATGCCTCATCATGTCTGTCCAAGTGTTTGAAAATTGCAGATTTGTTCCACCACAGGAACTAATGAGGATGAAAGGAAGATCTTGTGAACTTTATGGACCTGCTTTGGAACTAGAAGTGCAGGAGAAAATTGCCGAAGTCTCGGCTCCGCAGCATCCAGCTTTCAGCTGACTGAAAACTGGGAGATGATTATGCTGGATATGGCGACTCAGCACTGTAAGAACCATGACCTAAGGGCTGGCTTTCTAACACCTAAATGATAAGTACTTGCTACCCAACCCACACTGCAGAATTCAGACCTCTTGGTTGTAGAGCAGAATTGCCCTGTGACCTTGGAAATACAGCACGCGTTCAGGGGGCAAAGAGTATCCAAGCGTAAAAGAAGAGACAACGGATAGCTATAGGAGAGGAAGGTAACATAGAATCATTATAGAATCATTAAGGTTGGAAAAGACCTCTGAGATCATCTAGTCCGACCATCAACTTTATAAGGCATAGAAATATGCTGGTTTGAAAATCCATCAAGTGGACAGTGGAGGCTGGCATTAGGAGTTGAGTGGATTTGGGAATATGTTTGAGTGTTAGATGGTAAGTAGGGTAGGAGGTGAAAGCTTTTGAAAATGAAGAGAGGGATCTCATATTTAACACGAGAAGAGCCAGCGAAGAGCTACATGAGGAAGAGTAATTCTGGATTAGAAAACAGTGAAACAGAAATGGATGGATATAATCAGGGCATGGCTGCATTGGAGCAGGATTTTGCAGTAACGGAGGTACAGTATGTGACAGCCTGGATGAGATTGCTATTTGATCGAGAGGAAAGCTGCTAGATTAGACATTTCACACACCCACTACGGCCCTTCCTGGTGAAGGTGGCATATTCCACGGTATAGTTCTGCCGTGCCTAGAATCTGCTGATACAAGGGCTCTGCATCAGTGGGTTCTTACACCAAAGGTGCAAATTCAACTCTGTTCTGCTCGGAAGCCATTTTTGGACTTGTAAATGGTCACCCCAAGCAGGGTTCAGACGAGGAGGGGAGAATCCAGGCCAGGGCTCTGTGTCCCAGTATGACGTATAGTTTCAGCTGTTTGGGGATGGCTGTACTGGCTGATGTTCTTTACTTGAAGAACTTGATGGTGTAGGGGAATCAGTTCCCCAGAAATACTGAATTCAATGGCACAGTGAGTTGCAAGGGACGCTTTGTCGCTAGACCTCATTTCTCCAGCATTTTTAGCCAGACACAGGATTCTTGCCCCAGACCGTTGAACAGTGTTCTGAATGGCTGCCGTTGGATGGAGTCTAGCACAAACTTCGTCATAGCTTGGAACCTGTAGGGGTACTTTCAAAAGACAAGAGCTATAGAATCATAGAATCATAGAATCATAAAGGTTGGAAAAGACCTCTGAGATAATCTAGTCCAACCGTCAACTCAAAACACCATGTCTACCAAACCGTGTCCTGGAAATTAATGGTGTGTTGAGCTTTTGAAGCATGCACACATGCACACATTGGGTTTGTTTGTTTGTTTTAATTTAATTAACTGGTTGTTTAAGTTAAATAAAAGCAATTTGTAAAACCGATGACATATGCCAGCTATATCTACGTAAATGAACTACCATTTGTCTGACTTGTTTGTAAAGAGCCAATACTTATGATCACAGTATTTGTTTCCATGCACTGACCACATGCCTCATCTTGTATCTTTGTTTTCAGGAGATAGGACAGGATAGGATGACAGGAGGTTGACTTGGACCAGAATGCCCTATACTTGAAGATGTCATCTAAGTCAAGGCAACGTGGAGATGAGACTGGAGTTAACTTCCATCTGTTAATTGAACCTGGCCTCTTCATCAGAGCAGAGAAAGCCCTGAATGGGCCTGTGATTTAGTTCTCAGTTTTTGAAAGGCATTTTTGTACCTGAACCTCACTTGTATGCTTTCATCGCCAGGTGAGTTGCTACAGAATTTAAGGATCTGCAAGAATTTTTGTTATTAATACACAGCAAAAGAGGACAGAATATCTAAAACTGACAAAGATAACCCCTAGTTCTTGCTGACAGTTCCCAGCTACTGGTTTGTGGAAAGAGTATAACGGTCATAACATAAAATCTCTTAGATAAAGATTTCTAAGTTCTGTTTGTACATCTGGGGTAAGCGCCCCCCTCACCTATCCTCTTAAAAACTTTGGATTTTGTGTATAATTTTGCAGAAAATGTTTCTATTCCTACTGTGTCCTTCCCTGCAGTCAGTTGCTATCAGATAGGGTCACTTGATGCTGTGGCCATGTCATTTGTCAGTCAAACAGCCAGTGATTAATGTCTTGCAGCTTGTCTGACTTCCAGTTTGGAAATGAAATGACCTTCAGACGGTAACTTGAGACTCAGAACTCCAGGCTTAATGTAAATCCTGAGTGGAATAACATGATGGCTCACATCCTTAAAATGAATCAATTCATACTTGATTATCTCACTCTACAAATGTTTCCTTAGCTCACTGGACAAATGATCTGGTCTTACTTCATCCAAAATGTGTGCTTTTTCTTTCTCAAAACCCTGGAAGCTAGTGTGAGGTACGGATAGACAGCAGAATGCGCATTACTACGGTCTCCTTTCTAACTCATCTCCCTGGCAAGTTCACAGTTACAGATGATGATGAAGGCATCTCACCAGGTACACGGGGACATACGGAGCCCAGAGAAGAAGGTCGGATGGTTGAGTACGAGCTGACGGTGCGACCTCACCGCAAATCGGACAAGTGGCATGCCAGCCACGGGAGGAGAAGCATCACCAGTAGGCAGAGGAAAATGACTGTTTCTCCTGTATTTGGCATCATTGGGGTCTCGCTTCATATAAAGTTTTAATCTGGCATTCCTCCAGTTCAAGAGGGATGGAGAGAGCCAGCACAGGGCTACCGAGATGCTCACGGTCCTGGGGCACGCAACACGCAAGGGGAGGCTGGGGAGGCAGGGCTTGTTTGGCCAGGTGAAAAGGGGGCACCCAGGAGCAGCCCACTACGACGTAAAGGACGGCCGTGGAGCCAAACTGCTCTCGGTACCAGGGTGTAACGAGGGGCAGCGGCTCAAACCGCGGGTTGGAGGTTCAGGTTGGACGGCAGGAAAGACTCCTCCAGAAGGTGTAGGTGAGCACAGGTTACCCAGGTAGGCGAGGGAATCTCCAGGCGTGGATGATTTCAGGGCATGGCCAGACAGAGCCGGAGTTAACCCAGCCTAACGCTGCTACAGTGCTGCTTTAGGTGAGGTTGAACTAGAGACCTCCTGATGTCTCTTCCAGCCAACGCCTCTACGAATTTATGACTCAGAACGTAAATCCCGAGGGCTGCTCTATCATCATGGGTTGGAGCATGCACCATATCACATTTTAGTAAAATAAGCAAGCTATAACTCTGGGAGTCAGTTTGAGGTTCATGTAGGAGGTGGATAAGCAGTCTTTAATCCTAGATCCTGGACGGGCTCACCTCTTTCACAGCCTCGGTAAGTGATTTTCCTCCAAAGACTAGTTCATGATAAGAATTTGCTCCTTTCCCTTGACGCTCAGTTCAACATTGTCTTGTGCGACCATTTATGCTGTACACAGATGCCCATTACTCTGTTTTGGCTTTGATATCTAGCCTTTGTGCGCAAGCTTGCAGCCCACCAAAGGTGCTGTGAGAATTAAGGTGTACAAACACCTTTAAGGACACGGGCCCTAACTTTCTTCTGTCCCTGGCACGGTATTCACTGGCCATGCCTTTCCCTACACAGGCACGTACTATGATTTTCCACATTCTCTTCCCATAGAAACAGGAACATATGATGCTGCACGCTGTGAGAAGCTGCTCATTTTTCTACAAAACCACGATACAGAAAGAGCAACCACTTGAGATGCTGCATAGACGTACGTCCTTTGCAGGTAGCTAACAAGGGCTGGCTTTCAAATAGCGTGGTAATTAGGTTTTCTATCCAGTGATATCCCTCCTTTAACAGGAGAGAAGCTGGAAATAAAATCACGAGCCTGGGTGGGGTGGGAGTGTCACCTGGGAGCTCCTGGGGCTTCCAAGGGCAGAAGTGGCTCTCGGTGGAGAGAAGATGGGAGTGGATTGCAACTCCGGAGGACGAGGTGGGAAGGGGGGACAGCTGTGCTGAAAAGGGGACCGGGAGCGTACGGAGCAGCGTTGCAGGAGGAGAACGGCCAACAGCTGGAACAGCCTGTCGTGGCAGCACGTGGACGGGAGCGGGTAACAGCGTTGGCGAGGGAGAAGGAGGTTAGCAGGCGGGCAGCGTGATGGGGGAGGCTGCAGGAGGGAGCAAAGGGAGCTGCAGCTCAGGGTAGGACGCGTGCAAGGTGGAGGTGCCGGCAGAGGAAGATGGCACCTGGGATGCTGGCTAACCGCCACCGAGGGGAGGCAGCTTGATGCCAGAGGATGGGGACGTAGCTCTGACTGCAGGTGCTGGTGTTGGGGAGAGGAACGGGGACGGTCATTAGGCGGCGGCTGGCCGCGAGGTGCGCGGTTAGCTGGGCAGCACCAGAGGGACGGGGCTGCGTGGCGGCAAGGGAAGGGCCACGGGCGGCTGGGTGCTGCGGCTGTGAAGCAATGGTCAGCGAGGGGCCGAGCTCGGCGGTCCTGGGGCTAAGCCAGGGCAGGCGCTGGCGTGACGAGGGGGGTCCGGTGGCTCTTGGCGGCTGCCGGGACAGGGAGGCGGGTGGCGGTGGTGGCGTGGGGTGGCCGCCCCATGGCGACTGCTGACTGCAGGCACCCGGGCGCAGGCAACGAGGGGGCGGCTGGTGACCGTGGAGGCCACCACGGGGTGGGCACCCGGGGCTGACAGAGCAGTGGGGAAGGGGAGCTGCTGGCGGTGGGCAGCCGGGGGCTGCTGTTGCCGGGGAGGACACTGCGTGGCCCGGGGAGAGGTGCGACAGGCTGGACAGCCCCGGGGAGATCCTCAGGGGATCCCACCGCCGCCATGGCCGCCTCAGGCAGTGTCGCGGGGAGAGGCAGGACAGGGTGGGCAGGCAGCCCTGAGGGAATCCTGCTGCCGCCATGGCGGCTTCGGCAAGGGCCACGTGGAGAGGCAGGACGGGGCTTGCGGCCCTGAGGGGCTCCGGAGGGGATCCCGCTGCCACCATGGCTGCCTTGGGCAGCGTCATGGGGAGAAGCGGGCCGCGGCAGGCAGGTGGGCAGCCCTGAGGGGCTCCTGAGGGGCTCCTGCCGCCGCCATGGCTGCTTTGGAACAGGCTGCAGGGAGAGGCAGCACACAGCTTTTGGCCCTGAGGGGCTCCGGAGAGGATCCTGAGGGGCTCCCGAGGGCCTCCTGAGAGGATCCTGAAGGGATCCCGCCACCGCCATGGCTGCCTCGGGCAGCGCCGCGGGGAGTGGCGGGACGGGGCAGGCGGGCGGCCCTGAGGGGCTTCCACCACCGCCATGGCCGCTTTGGCACGGGCTCTGGGGAGAGGCGGGACGGGGCTTGTGGCCCTGAGGGNCTGGCGGGGTTAGGGGCCGGAGCGCTGCGCGGTCTGTGCGGGCGGCCGGCCTGTCTCTGCCCGCAACTTGGTCTCAGCGCCGCGCACTTGCCTAGGCAGGNCCTGAGGGGCTCCCGAGGGCCTCCTGAGAGGATCCTGAAGGGATCCCGCCACCGCCATGGCTGCCTCGGGCAGCGCCGCGGGGAGTGGCGGGACGGGGCAGGCGGGCGGCCCTGAGGGGCTTCCACCACCGCCATGGCCGCTTTGGCACGGGCTCTGGGGAGAGGCGGGACGGGGCTTGTGGCCCTGAGGGACTCCTGAGAGGATCTTGAGGGGATCCCGCCGGGGCTTGCCGCCCTGAGGGGATCCCGCCGCCGCCATGGCCGCCTCACNTTATTTATTTATTTTTTTAAATTTTGACCTGCTCTCCGGTTGCTTAATGTTTCTAGGCACAAATTTACATGGGAGGCTTTGTGGGGGGAGGGATTACCTCTTCTTGTTTGCAAAATGCTGCGGTTAGTGGGGTTGTAAATAACGTTAGCAAACAAGCGTCGTGCGCAATGCTTTTTTCAGTGTTCTCGGTGTATCGGTGTCTTTCGCGCAGCAGAACTTGTTGCGGTAGGAGCTACCGAATTGCCTCGGGTCAGCTAGTGACTTGCGAACCCTCAAAGGAGAATTTTTATCTTCTAACTTCCCAGTCTGACAGTCTTTGTCACTAATCGGTTTTGAAGGTGGACTTACCGTGGGGCAGGCACGTTAGAGGGTGGGTAAAAGAAAAGGGAAGCTGAGCAGTGGGACGAGCGTGAGAGAGAGGAAACTACACCAGTGCGACCTGCAGGAGCTGAACAGAAGCGTTGAATTGTGAGAGCAGAGCACATGCTTCCCAGAGAGCTGTGTTTGCGGTGCGGATTCACACCTAGCTAATGGAGAGGGGGAGGAGTTCGGGTTCTATCGTAACCCTTCTGCAGGAGGTATCTGTTAAAACAAGACTTGAAAAGTCTGGCTGGAAAGCAAATGTAAATAGGCATCTGCGGCTGAGACTTGCAAGCACTGTTTTAATAAATAGTAATTTATTTGGACCTTGTATTTACAGCATCAAAATAGCTGCTCCTCTTTCAAGAGATATGATGCTGTTAACTATTTGAAGAATGTAAGATACCATCCCATGGGTGAACACTTTGGTACTTCTCTGTATATGTTTTTGTATATTTTTTAAAATAACTTGTTTTGAAGAAAGAGTGGAAGAACCTCCAGTGTAGGCTATAAGCGTGGCCAGATCTTTTTCAGCCGGTGTGCACTGCTGCTCAGCCACTGATCTCTTCCAGAATCCACTTAAAGGCTAAAACATGTGTTTAGAAAAGCTGCACTGAAAACTGTCAAAACTGAAGGTTGCGCGTTGTCCTGGGTTGCATACCTAGATTCATGGCAGAGGCAGCCAAAACTAGGAAAAGATGAGTAAATGCTTGCCAAAGCCTCAGTTTTGGCAAATATTTCTATTTGTGTATTCAGTGGGAATGTTAAAATATTCTGGTCAAACTCCAACTCCAATCTTCAAAAAGTTCCCCTGTGTTTTTGGTTTGAAATAATGTCTTTTGATTCTTGTCCTAGCTTGTGTGCTTGTATTGGCTTCTCGGCTGCCAGCGGTTGACGTTCGTAGGGTATATTATAAAACCGCTTTCAGAAACGCGGCAGCTCTCGGGTACCCTGTTCTTCTGCTCCTGAAAGGTAACACAAGACTTCCCTCAAGCTTGAGAAGCCTTCCATTTTGTCTTCAGCGTAGTGCTGCGTTTCTGCGCTCTTTTGCGGAGCTAGTTTGCTCGCTGAGCTCTCTAAGCTGGCTGGCTGAGTGGTGGAGAGAGCCCTGATTGTCACAGGTCAGCATGGAGCTGCAGGGGAAGGGGCTTGGGCTTGTGGGTTTTGATGGCAGCTGGCTGTAGACCTCCTTGTCCCCGCAAACTGCCCTGCGGGGGTCCCTGAACAGCACCGTAAGGTCCTCACAGCTGCTGTGTCCGTGGCAAGTCTGTCCTCCCTCTGTCACCTCGCTGCTGGTGCTCGTACGTAGTTCAGGCAGTTAAACCAGCAAAAACCCATCATTGTTATCATGGTGGTGATCTGGCTTCACGCTGGTTTTCAGTCTTCCTGACCAGGTATTTGGGATTAGGTGTCCTCCAGTGCAAGGGAGGTGAAGGGAATGTGGGGAGGGGAGAGCACCAAGGCAATGCCTACTCGAATTAATCTATTGCAGCAGTTCGGTGTTAGCTGGAAACAAGGTGATAAGGAGCAGAAGCGTGGCCTTCGGTTTGACAGATGGACCTCAGGTAGGTATATGGATAAGGTAGATTCAGTGGGACTCAAGCTATGCTTGCTCTTAGGTACAGACTCTTGGAGCAGAATTGCAGCGTGAAGTAAGGAAAGGGTGCCCCGTGCGGGCAGTGTGTTCAGGGAGGAAGTTACTGTTGATAAACAACCTTTTTTCTTATTTCCTGGCTCATTCAGTACATTTGCAGCTGCAGATGACCGTTAACTTGTGACTTTTCTTGCAACAGTGGCTGGGTGTCCCTGCAGTTAAAGTAAAAAGCTTCATGAAGGTAAGAAGCTGATCCTAGATCGCACACAAGTTTAAGACCATAGTACACCATTTTAAGATAAATGGAGTGTATATGTCTCTAGCCTGGAGTGCACTCTTCGGATGCAGTGGTGGAGGAACCAAACTGCAGGGACGCAGCAGTGGAACAGTGTGTCTGAAGAGAAGAGATAATTTCTCTTCTCCTGAAGACTGGAACAGGCAGATTGCATCTGTACCAGTAAACTTGAGTTTCAGGGCTTGTTTTCTGGCCCCAGGGCCATCTCACAGAGTCTGTCTCCATACTGCTCAACCTCCATCCTTCAAACTGGATGACTGCGTCCAGGCTGCCTTTGGCAGGCTGGCCTGTGCTAATTCTTGAACTGCAGCCTAAGCTGGTGTCTGGGCTCAGCTTGTAACCTTGCATACAGATCCCTGCTGGGGACCTTGTACTAACCTGAGGGTGCAGACAGCCGGGCTGGTGCCGGTGCAGGGCCCTGCGGTGGCTGGGCTTAAACACGTGGCTGTGGCGGTCCAGCGGTTATCAGAAAACTGTAACTCATACCCCTTAGGCTGCTGCAGGCAGATGGGGACAAATATTCAGTAGTACCTGCTGTAGTCTGATTTGGGTGAGCGTTATCGTTGCGGTATTGAATTGATACCCGCAGGGGCTGCGGTTGAAGGGGGCAGGCGCCACGTTGCGTGTGGCGGTGGGACCTTGGTGGTGCAGCAGAGAGCTGCTGCGCTTTGTTTTGACTGCTGAGGTCTCAGACTTGTTGCTATCCCTCTTGCTTATGTTTAACACAGTCCTCGTGATGCAGCTTTCCAAAACAGGGAGGGACCAGCGAACAGCGAAACGCTCCGTGCATCTTCCCGCTGCCGTGCTCTGCTCTGCTGTGTGATGGAGCGCTGGAGCCAACGGGCTGTCGTGGTGTTAGCGGCCTGTTTAGATCCAAACAAGAAGTCCCGTTGCTGGACAGAAGCCACAAACAGGCTGTCTTTGTGCTTTGTTTGCGTGGAGGGAAGCGTATGCTGTCATGTGCCAAGTTTGAAGAAATTTGGTGTTTGTTTTTCATGGGAAGTCTCTGTGTGTGACTTGACAAAATCCTTGTCTGCTGTACAGCCTCTGAGTACCGAGGCGTGGGGGCTGTGTGAACGTGGGCTGAGTGCTGTTGCTGGAGATGGTGTCTATAAATGTTCCTGGGCTGGGGTCATCTAGGAACACAAAATGCAGTCTTCTATGCTACCTGTTTGTGAAAGGGAGCTGCTGCAGCCGTGTTTTTAACTGTGTGCTGATTTCCTGTTGGGTCAGGCTGATTTTCTTGGCTTTGAAGGGTGGAAATCCGGGGCGAGAATGCCCTTGGGAAAGCAGACAGACCCTAAACGTGTTGTGGTAGACATCTCTGAAGGCGTAGATGTCCAAGTATGAGTCCTGTCATGATGCTGGCAGTTACTGCGCAGCTCTTGTGATGCGAACCTAGCTTCCTTCTTGCTGGAGGGGTTTGTTTGCATCACTTTTGTCAGCTGAAGAATTAAAATGAAAAGACATGCCATCTCTGAAACTGATAGCGCAGAACATATGATCTGATCTGGTGTTTGCAGGCCCATCTGCTATGTCAAACAGAAGATAATGTAGTAAGGTCAAAAGGTGAAATCAAGTAGGAAGCCTATTTGTTAGGGAAACAAATGGTACGCTTTTGCAAGCTGGCTTTATTAAGACTGTCCTCTTTATTAAGGTCCAATTTTCTGGGGGGTGATGAGGTAAGGAATCTGAGGGATGCTGTTTTCCCTGCTTTCTGTTAAGATGTATGCAGAAGAGAGGGTGGAAGGATCCAAATTATAGAAGTTGCCTGCTTGTCTGCAAGTACCCGAGTCCGTCTGCTCATCCATATACCCAACCTTGAAAATCTGCAAAGTTTCCAAGACTGCTGCGAAAATATGCAGAAATTCAGAGGACTCTGTAAAACATTAATCTGAGGGACTGATCAGCCTAGTAGACGATGCTGTTCTTGTTTGTCACCATGTATTTCAAGTGCCCAGCTACAGCTTTTCGATATATAGGTTGGCAGAGCTGGATTGCCTGTGCTTGCAGATTGTGCTGTGAGGGAAGAGTAGTACGTGGTTTAATTGTGTACAAAATGCATGTGACGCCTGGGATTGATTTTCTTCGTTTCACCAGTCCTTCAGAGGTCCGATCGCTCGATTGGAAAAAAATGTGGAGGATGATTTAGAGCACAGCAGGCCCTTCCTGGTGAATTCGAGAGCTGGCTTTTTGCTTTTCAGCAGGGTATTGAACGAGGTAGCACTGCAGAAGGTTAAATGATTAGTCAAAGCTTGTGAAATGAACTGACAGTTGAAGCTGGTAAGGCTTCTTTTATATATATATATATATGTATGTATATTTGAGGAGGTGGTTTGTTGCTGTGTGTTAGTTTTTTTGGCAGTGTGTGGTTTTATTTTTAATCCCCTAAGTATTATCACAGTTTCCTTCCCAGTTCTCAGCCTGTGTCCAGGTACAAGTCCTGTTTCCACTGAGGACAAAAAGCCGTGGATAAGGTCAGTCTGTTGTGTCTGTTAAACGTTTTTGCAGAGACTTCTGCGGGACAGGCGTAGTGCGGTCGGTGGCCACCGCTCTGGTGACCAAGCCATTGTACGGTGTCCTTCTGCCACGTGACGTATCTACATGTCTGCTAGCCAGGAAAATACCTTGGCAGTGTTTCTAGAGAAATAGACTCATGGCTGCACAAGACTGAGCAAAAGTTGGCACAAACTTTGTCACATGTTGATAGAAAACTGCAGTTTTCTTTGCTACTTACTCATACGCATCTCTTATTGACCACAGCACTTGGATGTATTTTTCCTGCATTTTTTCAATGTTTGGTGTTTTTTTTGGTTTGGCTTTTTT